>PNEQ01077842.1:0-64922 GCA_003012365.1 Medauroidea extradentata
ATATGGGGGTTCTAACATCTGTGTTTCTTACATAAGACGTTTCTGTCATCTGTGTTTCTAACAAATGTGTGTTCTATATTATGTGTTTCTACCGTGTGATTGTTCTAACATTTGCAATTTCTAATGTGTGTGGTTTTTGTAGTGTATTCTATTATATGGCAGTTCTAAGTTGTGCGTTTCTAACGTATGTGTGGTTCCCCGGGTTCTCTACCAACATTCAAACCGTGAAGGCCGGGGGGGGGGGATAGAGAGAGAGCGAGACTGTTTCACGCCTATCACTAGGCCACTATCACAGAATAAACAAGGATATCAGAAGCGAACTAGCGTGTCGACTCCTCTGATGTTAAGGCTCGATTTCAGTCGCCATATTTCATTTTATTTTTTTTATTCTAATAAGAAAAACTTTAAACAAGCTATTATACCTCAAATTCTATTTACATTTGGTTACAGTACTGATATTGCAATTTTGATGTTAACATATAATTACGCCGCAATATGTTGGGCAAATTTTTTTATGTTCATAATTTCCCCGACAAATTACGACCTAACTATACTTTATTAGATATATTGCCATGTTTGTATTGTAGCTCAAGATAAACAGAATTTGCGGAATAGTCGACGATTTACATTTTTCTTCTCAGAATTAAAAAAAAAACTAAAAATAATAAAATTCAATTTGGCGACTAAAACCGAGCCTTAACAAACTCGGGCGCTGATTGGCTAGTGATGTCCGCCATTTTGTAACCGAGTTCTGATGTAAACATTACATATAAGGTACTGTATTTCCCAGTATTGTCAAATCAAGCTTTCGCGCGTTTGAAATACAGTTCCATCAGTCTTATGCTCGCCTTTCTTATGTGGGTGGAGAGATCCAGCGACGTAATCTCGCATCTGTCCACGTCCTTCCTCAGATTGGAGCGCGCACTAGCCTTTATACAGCGCTTGTGACTGCTCTAGCGGTCTATATGCGAGATTCAGAGCATATCGTCGGCTTAATGCTACAACTAAGTAACTAGGTAGCTGTAGATATCCAACTATAACACTGTACATTGCTTTCATCATACAAAGAGTTATTTTTTGAAATGCAAATTTGTACTGCATCAATACTCCTAATTAACACATTTTATAAATGTATACATATCAAAAGGAACAATCATAAGGGTAGTGTAGACATCTGCAGATAACTTAATCTTGGAAAATTTAAGTTACCCAGTTCTTGCTCTAAGCTGACGATACATTCCGTGTTTCATAATGTTATGAACCACGTAACCCAGGTTCTAACACAACGTTCAGTAACCAGGCCACCCGGCCAGGAGTTCCATAATATTAAACATAAGTTGCTGCAAACTGCAAGGCATAGCTCTCCACTCCAACAGCGGTACGAGTTGCCACACAGGGCGCGATAAAGGGGCGTGTCTCGCTACCTACGAGGTCTGTCTGCCCCATATCGTCGCCAGGACCACTTCACTACCAAGATGCACCACGACGTCCAGATCTACGACGTGCCGATCGCCGTGGACGTTTCCTTACATCAGCCTCGGCATCATTAACAAGGTGGGACTGTCATCGTCCTAACTAAATTGAGTGGCTCATAAGTAATCATAACTATTCTTGCCTCCCTTCGTAAAGAACATCGTAAATTTAATGAAATAGTTGTATATACTGTAAATTAAAGCCGTACCTGATATCTAGACCGCGAGTCTCACTTATATTAAAAGAATATCTCATTTAAACAAGTTGATTTAATTCTGTACGTTTTACGGAATACTCTAGCAAATAACATTACCAAATAACAATCAAAAGGAGTAAAAATTTCCGTAAACGTAACAATAAGAATATGAGAGAGTGCTGATATTCACTAGTCTTGAATAGCTTTAATTTGACACGCGGACTCCAGGGAATGCCCGCGGCGACTCCAGTACCGTCCACTGCTCATGACGGCCACTGTAAGAGTACCCTCAGCTTCCTACTTCGGATCCTCGCGGTGATATATCCAAACAACGACCACCTTAAAATATTCCAGCCAATCGTACCTCTCTGTCGACGGCTGGCAATACCAAACCCGGTCTTTCCTCCATATTTATTTAATATCATTTTTTTTTTTCAAATTAACACAAATTAACATTAACACACATTTGAAGTTATTTACAAAGTTCGAACAGTTATTGATGACTATTTACATTGCCCAGGAAGGGGATTAAGCATAGCCACGCTGATATGCTGACCTATTTCATGGCCTCAGAGCTCCATCCCACGCTAGCTCAAGGTCGCTGGATAGCTCTCAGCCCATGATTTCAATTTTCCCTTCCCTGCTATGTTAAGAGTTAACTGGCTGTGACACAATTCTCAACACTCCTTTCAAACCTTGCACCTCTCGCCAGTACACAAAACTAAATGACATTTCACAAAATATTATGATTGAATATCATTAAAACAAACAATACTGATTACAATGCAATTTCAATTGACTCTCTATGGTTATTCTAACCTAGATAGACCACTCACCTCCCACCAAGGCGATCTGGACTCTACCATCGGCGGATCAGTTACCAAATTTTCACACGTGGGTAAAGTGACGGACGTTGCAATTGACCAGTGGGTTTTCTCGGAGTATTCCCACAAGTAAAAATGCAGATGTGCTCGTAAATAATCGAGACAAGTTGGTACAAAATACTTTTTCGCTAAAATATATTGACACAGCTTTGTTTACATGCCCCTCATTCGTGGCTATGCATGACAGTGTGCCTTCCTTTGGAGGCGTCACTCGTTTGACTGAGCCAATCAGAACTGAGAGTGAAAACACACAATCAGAGACCACGAAGTAAGGCTGCAGGTGTGAACGTAAGGCATCGCAACAAGTTGAGGTAAAAATCTTTTCACGAAAATCAGATGCCCCCAGTGGCGTAGCCAGGGTTTGTGTAAGACGGGTGCTTAACCTGGGAATAATATATAAAAAAAACACCATCCCCTTAAAGCGGTGGGGGGGGGTCCCTCCCCAAGGAAATTTTGGATTTCAAAGTGTAAAATAGTGCTATGGTAGCAGCTTTTTGTAATGCAACATTGCATATTACACTGGTCACAATATTTTTAGTCATCAATTTAATTTTTTTATTTTTGTGGCTAATTAGGGGGAGAGGGGTTAGAACCTCCAACCCTCTCATCTGGCTTGGCTCATGGATGTCCCGAACTATAAAGAAACAACTAAATGCATGCCCAATCATGTGGTATCACTGTGTTAGCGAGCAGCCAATGATCATCTACTTGTCTGTTTAAGAGGGCGTGGTACACAATTCAACGCTAAAAGCATTAATCTATAACTGTATATTTCTTGAAGCTAATTTGCGAAAAATTAAACAATAACAATCCTACAGATAACAGTTTTAGCCAACGTTTTAAACAAACTTATTTCCGGTGTTACGAACTTCTGAGGCACAATCTCTGACGCCGGAACCTCGTGCATTTAACTGTGGCGCAAGAGATCACGAGTAACGGATTAATAATTTTGGATAAATATTTACTCATAAAGTTGGCAAATACCATTATCTAGGATTGGCATTGAGTATTTTATCCATATCGGCTTCGAAAAAAGAGTAGGAATCAACTGATGTGTTCAGCGTTTATTTATCTACCACGCACTCTTAAGTACACAGATAATCTTGGAGACTAACCTACATGTCTGGGAATCCCCGAACTTTCCCCTTCTCTACTGATTGTCAGTCTTCAACAAAATGATCGTCCAATCACGTATGGTCAAATATGGAACGAAGTTGAAGCCTAGCAGAAAATGTACCCGATCAATAACCTAAGTCTAGTGAAGAGGTCATTGATCCCGCGACAATGTCCTCCTGTCTCTGGAGATGAGAAAGCGCAGACCGTCCGGTCCAGGAAGGGCTCATCTCTCAACGCCTGCCTCCCCCTGCTTCTTCTGGACCAATGGGCTGACTGGATGGACACTGCACAGTCGCGACGCAAAAAAAAACCTTCGACTGCCCTTTCCGCGCAGATCAAGACTACATTGCACAGTCTCTCTCTCTCTCTCTCTTCGCTGACAGTTCACTTCTTGGGCTGGGATACTGACGTTGGGCGGAACCTCTCATGTTCCTTTTTATTTATTTACTTATTTTTTTTAGATATCATACTCAAACATGTTTTCAAGGCAACTCGAAAGTGACTAAAAACATATTGCGACCAGTCACGTAATATTTTAGATAATATCAGGCGTACCTGGAAAGACTAGACATGCAATATCGAATGTATATGTTGCCTTATCTCCAGAGCGATGTTTATTGCGCCTTATGGAATTGGACGGCGATTATCAAATCATATTCATAAAACCTAACGAAAATTATTAACGAGATTTTTAAATATTTATGGCAGTGGATGTTTACAATTAGAATTTATTGGTTTATGGACACACGCCAGTGCTCATGTTTTACTGATCAAACCTGTGTTGAATGACGAAGTACGAAAACGAACAATAAAAAACTAATATAAAACCAAAACAAAAATAGAAGAAAAAAAAGCAATCCCAGAGAAATTCTGTCTGTTTTATTTTCCTTCAAAATAATTGTTATATTAAACAAAGAATTCTAGAAATTGTAGCTGTACAATATAACAATTATTTCGAAGGGAAAAAAAGGGGGAAAAAACTGACAGAATTCCTCTGAAATCGCTTTTTTTGTGTGTGTTTTATATTTGTTTTTTCTAGCTCGTTTTCGTACTTTGTCATTCAACACAGGTTTGATCAGCAAAACATGAGCAACGGCGTATGTCCACAAACCAATAAATTCTAACTGAAAATAATTAAGGTTTGAAACAAATAACAAGTGAAAAATAATACTGAGAAAACTCATGACTCCAAAATTAAGACAGCAAATACAGAAAGTGAAACATTAGCGTTACAAATACGAAACCTGATCCCTGAAGTCTCTGATTTTTATGAAATGTATTTTGCCTCTGTTTCAGTGCCTTGCGAGCCCATCTTCAGTTCTGCTTCATGGTTATTGGCAGCATGTCTTTGTGCAGAGGCGTTACCTGATTAATTTTTCGAATGTTGGCACTATACAACGAAATTGGAGAGTAAGTGAGAGAATTTGGTCAGCGCTTAAGGCATCGTTCTATAGTTTTGCAGTGGATCACAAATTTTACGCAACTTAATACATATAGCCTATCAAAAATTCATTCTTACAGTTTTTACACTTATATATCACTGTTTGTATGTATGAGTTTTTCTGATGCACCACACCAAACGGATTTTTAAATTTTTGCCCCTGAAATATCGTATATTTTGTTGTCGAAGTAACCAAAAATGAAAGAAAATATTTTTTTTGCTAGCAAAAGGTAAATTATTAAAAAAAATGCTGCGGCATAATTATGTATCGTATAACTGTACACAGTCTCAAAAAATTTAAAAGCATTTGGTTAAAAAATATTCGAGTTATTTGCAATTGTTTGAAATAAATGAAATATCGTGGCCTTAACATCGAGGTCTTTAACGCTGGTGGGGGGTAACATGAGGTGAGTATGGATCAGCGCCGGAATGAAAGGGCGGGAGAAACGGGAGATCCCCAAGAAAACTCGCCTGCCAACGGCATCGTCCAGCACGATTCCCACATTCGAAAGTCCAAGGGCTGACCTCGCCGGGAATCGAACCCGGATCACCTCGGGGGAAGGCGAGTGATCTGACCACTTTTTTTATTTTTATTATTTTTTTAATTTTATATTTTTTGAAAAAATATGTTTGGTGCAGTGGCGATGCGGAAGCGTCCACATCATCACTGCACCAAACATTCCCCCCTTTAATGTGACTTAATTTGAGTGACTCCAGTACTTTTCGTGAGACAATTTGTATAGTGACAATTTTTGAGACCCAATGGACAAACACAAATTTACACCCAGCCAGACCTGGGAATCGAACCCGCTGCCCTTCGAAATTAGCGCATATTCACATATTAACTAGTGGTTTTTCATCGATTCAGTTAGTTGAAACTGCTCCACTCGAAGTCTGTGAATACCACTGGCAAATCTTCACTGGGTTTATTTTGAGTGATAATCAGAAGATCTTGTCGCCAGGTATCTGTAGAAAACATCCAACATTTAGACGTACCGCAATTATTACATTCGTGTGATGCCGGAATCACAATGGCGGACAGAAGCAACACGAACGACGCGATGTGACACTAAAAAGTCTCGTCTTTGCGAATACTGATTTGTCCGTCGCGCGACAAATACTAAATAAGTATTACATGTAAGAAGCTCATTGCCACTTCGTACTAACTTCTAGTACGACGGCCACATATGTTTACAGTATTTGTGTTTTCTGGCATATTTGGAATATATTTTAAATAGCCCCTAGCATGCTTAAATGTGGTAAAAATGACACAATTAAACGTTTCCTTAAAAAAACCTATGATTTACTTTTGATAACCAACACATATCTACCAACTCGCAAGTTTCACCAACATTTGGGCGCAAAATTAAATTCGGACTCTAATATAATCTACCTATATAATCTATTTCAGGAATTCGCTTCGCGTTCGCCATTTTCGTCATGCTGACGTCGAATAAAACCGGACATCTTTTGTTTCTCGTGTCGCTTTTGTCGCGCCATCGTCATTGTGACTCAGGAACGACAGACTTCGGTTTTCACCAGACCTGGTTACGTTGTCACCAAGTTGGCAGCTCCGGCAAGAGCTCGGCTGTGCTAAGCTGTAATATAGACGGGCCGTGACCTAATCAGTTTCCTCGCTGACGTCTGACGTCACAGCGATATTTAGCTGCTGACACTCAGCGACCTCGAGGCAGCGTCAGCGTCTCTTGTTGAGTAGTGCGCCACGTGACATACAGCCATGCTATATATATATATATATATATATCCTAATTCCTAATAATATTATAAATGCGAAAGTAACTCTGTCTGTCTGTCTGTCTCGCTTTCACGCCAAAACTACTGAACCGATTTAAGTGAAATTTGGTATACAAATAGTCTAGAGCCTGAGGAAGAACATAGGATACTTTTTAATGCGAAAAAAAGGTTGTAAGGGGTTAAAAGGGGGGATGAAAAGTTGTATGGAACTGTCGTCATTTTTAGAGCTAGAAGCTTGAAACTTGAGAGTTAGCGTTAGCGTAAGTGGACCTGGTGTATATGTATATATATATATATATATATATATATATATATATATATATATATATAAGATATGTACGTCTTGCCGCAGAATATTTTAAATGACACAGGCGCGTACAATACAACTTTATCTTTAACAATACTTGATATAGGTCGTTCGGGATAAAGTGAGCACTAAAGTGCCAACCTTTGAAGAAAATCACCAGCAGTTACTACAGACAATTAAACATCGATAATAGTTACCTTACAACTTGTATGGTTGGCAGCTATTTGCTTAATGTAGTTCCGCGTATTTTCCTATTTAAATACAATACAGAAATAAAATCAATTGAAATAGACGTATTTGCATTTTATATAATTAATACATTTTTTTAAAATCAAATCATATAGGTAACTACTGACTGCATAGGTTTTATTTCACGCGCAGACATAAAGTGACGTGTCAATAGAGCCCCGTCGTTAGCCGTTACGAGCGGAAAGGGACGAATTGGCTGAAAGTAGAACTTTAGCATGGCTATTGTGAGTGCTCACTTCATTTCGAATAGCCTATACAATGATAGGGTCACCACTGAAAGTCTTATATATAGAGGATAGTTGTCGGCGATAAGACTGATGGCAGTTCAATGACTTGCGCCTAGAGGTTAGAGTAAAGCATGATGTACGTTCTGTCTCGTCCTTAAAACTTTCGCGGCATAACCATGCGCCTCAAGCGTCATCCTAGACTCTTAAGGATGTTCAAGTGCGATAAAATCATAATTTTATATTTCTATGAAATAGTTTTAGTTTTATAGACGATACTTGTGAGTACGTTTTACTCTTAAGAAACAATTTTAGCTCTCATAGTTTTCTCATAAAGGTGCGTCAAAGTCAAAATTTGCTTGTTCTGCTGCCACGCAAATAGTAAAAACCAATTGACTTACGTAAGTGAAATAATTCACGGTAAAATAACAAGCCATGGGCTACGTAATAAAATATTTAAAAATAACCAATGAAGAATTTATTAATTTTAAAAAATGTTGAATGTGCCATTTTTCCTGTACTTTTGCGATGTTTTTAAAAATTTCAAAATGTTACGTTGTGTGTTTTAAAATATTTATTGCACAGCTAATGGGATGTTAGTTCACAGTGAATTATTTCATTTAAGCAGATCTATTACTTTTCGTTACTTGCATGGCAGCGTAACAAGCAAATTTTGACTATGACGCACCGTTTTGAGAAAACTATGAAAGCTCAGAAGAATCGTCTACAAAACTATCACTATTTCATAAAAATATAAAATTATAATTCCATCACACCTGAACACCTGTAAGTGGCGCAGTCTTCTCGTCGACATTCAGCTCCTACAAGATAATCAATGGTGACCCTATAATTTTATGATGTGATATTTGAGATAAAGCCGTACGCGCCAATACTTTTAAAATGATTCTTCATCAAGATTTTCTTATCTCCTGCCTGTTTCCATCCGTCAAACGCGACATATAGCGCATGTTGAATAGGCCTCTTAAGGGCGCTGCCTACCTTGAAGCCACGGCGGGAGCAACCATAAGGTTTTACAGGTTAAATGATTTTCCAGCTGGCTCAGTAACGGTTGAAGTTACATGTATGCCAACACTGACTTTTTTGTTCGTCTCGGTGCATCGTACATTGCTATGCATTGTGGGCATTTTTTTTAAATACACTGAAATCTGCGGCAAAAAAAAAACATTTTACACACACAAAAACACGCGAAAATGGTTATTCATATTTTATTTTCTGCAATTTTATTTACGAAGCAATATTCTCATTTCCTCAGCGCAGAAAATGGATATTGTCCAGAAGCAATATCACAAAAGGTGACCGAGTTCCAATGGAAATAATTTATCATATAAACCCCATTCTTTCCTCGCCAGGGCTTCGAGGTAGACAGCGTCCTTAATGCGACCACCTATCCCACGCTTCAAATGCGTTGCACCGTGTTCGTAAGCAGGTTTTTTCAACGAAAATATTCCACATGTGTCCTGTCCATTGTGCCAACGTACTAAAAAAACTTCAGACAAGTTCGGAACTTCATTGTTAAGATACCACGCTCATTAAAAACACTGTTTCTAAGCTCTCCAAACATGGTTAAAAACGGCCTTAGCTCACTTGGTTGAGCGACCTACTATGGTACGAGGAGTTCTGTGTTCGATTCCTAGGTCCGACTCGGTGTAAATTTGTGTTCTCTAAACTTATCTCAAATAAACTTTCCCTATAAATTGTTTTAATTGTCTTACTAATGTCACTCGGGGCTACTCAAATAAGTCGCATTAAAGGGGGAAAATAAATAAACATACACACACACATATATGCGGTTCAGAATATAGTGAGCACTCAAAAAAGCCCTGCTAATTTACTTTTTTCGCCCAATTAATATCTTTCAACGCGTAACGACTAACGACAGGAAAGGTCTAACCTCTCTGGTCACGTCACTTAAAGTTTGCGCTTTTAAGAAACATTGTGCAGTTGGGAGGAGCCTGTATATGTTATTTAAAAAAAGTTAGTTTCTTATGTAAAACACAAATATGTCAAATTCAGTTGATTTTATTAGGTACTGTAGCATTAAAATAAAAATAACACGGCACTACATACTGCAGTTCGTTGTCAACCAAACAAATAGCAAGACAGCTACTGCTGATGTTAAATTATATGCACTAACGGCAAATGATTTTTTTCAAAGGTTAAATCTCTAGTGCTCACTTTATCCTGAACGACGTATAGCCTATATATATATATATATATATATATATATATATATATATACACACACACACACACACACACACACGAGGCTTGAGTATGCACATGACTGCGTATTGTAACAGACAGGAAACTGTGGCCGCGGATTTGTTCCTTTCCCTGCTGCTAACACGTAAGACACGACGTTGATTGGTTGCAGCAGCCCCTCCGCTATTAGACGCTACAAGTTGACGACGCGAGGGTCACAGGTCGCCCTTATGTACCAGGGCCACCCCGCTGTCGTCGCGATGATATCTCCATTCAACCCCAGGAGGTCCTAGAGGCAGGAAGGTCCTCGTCGAAGAGAGGGAGGGTTGTACGGATAATTAGCCGTCGCTCTGTGTGGGGTGGTGAGGTAGGGGAGCGAGGTAGGTCATTGTCGGCGCGGGCTTCACAAAGGATGCAGACCTGCAGTCACTGGCGTTGTGTTGTCCGGAGTTCGTCGGCTTTGTGCGCCGACCTTGTTTGTCATGTTGCCACACTGGCCCCTAGCAAGTTTTCACTAGTCACCCCAGCCGTTCAGTAAACATTAATAGATTGTTATTTTACGGGCGCCGCCTATCCGCGCGTGAGAGTCTTGAAAGCGACGGAGCAGTAAGGTCGACCTTGAAGCGCGCATCAAATGCCGCGTCGCCTCAACGGGCCAAGCGCTGAACTAGCGTGCAAGGTTCCCGCTGAACGGTTTTTACTATGGGACACTTAGCGGTGACCACACAATTTTATCTGTGGGAAGTCTGCAACTGAGTTCAGTGCAGGTAGAACTCTGAGTTCTACATACATCAGGTTAGTACATTTTGTAGTACGGAAGTATGAAACGGCCGTTTTTAGCCATGTTAGAAACAATGTTTTTAATCAGCATAGTGTCTTAACAATGTAGTTCCGACCTTGTCTGAAGTGTGCACTCTTTTCGCACGTTGGCAAAATGGACGCACGTGGAATATTTTTTTGTAGATGAAACCGGTTTACGAACACACTGCAACGCATTCGAAGCGTGAGGTAGGCGACCCCCTTACGTTGCAAGTTTCGAGGGGGAAGCATAGACCTATGTCAACGCTAGGTAGTTATGTTAGATCGTCAATGCTCTGTTATGGTACGGGACATGCAACATTATAATACTCTGGCACAAAATTAAAGTACAAGTATAACAAATGAGTAAAATAGATTTTTTTTTAAGTTTTACTGTTATTATTAATTTGTTTAAATTAATTTTACACTACAGGTATCAAGCACATATAATGGAATACCAGGGTAAAATTGAGACTACCTCATTTACTTTTTACCAATTGTAAATATATTTCTGAATAAGTTTTTTAAATTACTTTTGACGACATACTTCACCTTGATACGAGTACATTCAGGATCATCACTGTCTTCTTTGCATGAACTCAAATTTAACTTCCAAAGACCGGTAAATTACGGCTGATAAATGATGATACCGAAGAAAAACACCGAATGTGTTGCACTCCGTGTTAATTCCAAAATAATATTTACAGACAGTAATCAATTATAACAAGATATATACACCGAGGAGGCTTATCTACAGCTGTGAATACAATGAGCCGATATCCCATTCCGAGAGTATAAACGGAAAATCGCCATAAATCCGACGGATAATCAAATTATGGTACATTTACGTACTATGACAACCTCGTCGTAGTAGTAGCCTATATCACATAAAATTATGATAGAAGCAACACTGTAGATTTACAAGGAATTTTTTTTGTTTAGGTGATTCGGAATAAATTGAGCACTCAAAAAAACCTGACTAATTTCTATTTTCTGCCAGTTTATATATTTACGCGGAATGTAAACATACATATGGCCATGTGCTTTCATTCACATTGGGTCGTGCAATGTTCACAACTACATTACACTGCTCCGATGAATTTTATCAACAATACCTACTCATTAAATGCACGGGAGCGGAATACAAGATATAAACAAAAGTAATCTTAGTTATAAATACCTGCGAGTTAACGTCTTATAATACTGGTTTCTGTCCATCGACTTACCGATACACCACCCACTATGGCCGTTACGAATTTCGTAAATGCGGGCATAGTTTATTTGATTTTGTAACTCAGAACCGTCACTAAAAACACACATGACATACTCAATTCAAGAATTCAAATTTCGTTAAGTTCTAATGCCACGAACGACGACGACGCACTTAACAGAAACAATATATAACGTATTTTCTAAATATGTGAAATAAAAAGTACGTTGCTTCTAGGCTGGTAAACGTAAAACATAATTTACAGAATACAAATGGCTTCACATCATTTGTCAATGATATTCACAGTAATTTCCAATACTTTTGAATGGGTATATACACACAACGGACAAACACACGCAAATGATGCAACTTGGCGAAGAAGCGAAAACTGCGAAAACCTTACTGTGGTGCCACCTGTCGGTGGAATTTTGAACTGTCTGAAGCGCGGAGCAAGCTGTAACGTGCAAGATGCTCTGAGGCCGGCGGTAGAGTCACATTGTTCTGGCGCCAATTAAGTCTAATTATACTGTAAGAAGAAATGTCAATGAGATCGTAAATAAATATTTTGAAGTATATTAAATACAGAGAGGTCGATTTCATCTTATGTTTTTTTCAATAATAATGTATTCATACAGGAAAATACACGGAACTACATGCGAAGAATCGCTACCAACCATACAACCATACTGGTGACTTATATGAAGTAACGGCTAGTGACATTTTTCAGAGGTTAAATCTTTAGTGCTCACTTTATCCTGAATGACCTACAAACTGAAATTCAACAGATTTTCCTTGTTAAAGTTAAAAAATATTTTTGCAGTGTATACTGGTTTGGAGAATACGCTGGTAGAAGATATTCTCGCCATTTTGCACTGTCTCTAAATCATCCCATAAAACATTACGCGTATTACAACGAAATAGGAACAGTGAAAAAGCACCATACGTAATATTTTTTAAAAATGTTTTGCGACAATAGTGTTGCTGAATTTAGATTAAAAAATATAGACACTGCCCTTTAATTTTTTCTTTACTATCATACTAGGTTCAACTTAAGTGAACAATGGAATGTTTATAAGCTAAACAATAATGTTTGAACGAAGCCGTGGATGAAACCCACAAAGTTGTTGAAATTCTAATTCAGTATAATAAACTAAATCTTCAACAGTGGACTCTATACATCCAGTAAATCTCAAGTGAAACGAACAATAATCTAGACACACGCATTCGCAGAGCAGAGATCGTCGTTATGGTATTTCTGTCCCGTTTCCTGCCTGATCTTCCTTTGTCCAAGCTGTTTACATCTTTCACCACACGTGCCAGAACACTGGTACATGTACCACAATTTACTAACTTCGATACAAAAGTATCTCAATTTTTAAGCAGGAATATTACTACATGGTATTTAACGTACCACAGTTACACGCACTAACCTTTAACCTATATTACTATTATGTCGTAAAATGACAGGTTCTTCGCTGAAAGTGTAAAAAAGGCGAATATACTACAACGTAAATAAAGCAAGACTGCGTGTATTTCAGTGTCTTAGGATAGTATTCTTAAACACTTGCATTTGCGGCCTTCAAACGAACCCACAAACTCCACTCGCTTAAGTGTGTCTTGAGAGGAGAACAGCCCACAAACAATATTATCATTTTGCGGATTCTTGAACGAAAGCTAGGTTGAGAGAGCTCTTCTTCGACCAGAACAAATAAAATGGAGGCAAAGTGTTTCGAAAGGAAAATCATGCGTCGTATTTATTTTGCAATATCCTGTACAACGTAATTAACTGCTGAAAGTTAATAATTTGTCATTGTGATTTCTGACTTTATGGAGATAAAATATTGAAAAACAAGTACGTGAGTAACTTAAAATTTATATAAAAAAAAAACACTGTATAAAACAGCTACAATTTAATTTTAAAAATAATATATTAAATTAATAACAATGTTTTTGTGCAGACCAGTAAAATAACATATACATTTATAAGATTAACGGACTGTGTATGCTTTAAACGAAAACCGATAACGATTCTATATATTAGTCACAGCTCTAACTAATATATAAACTTCTAGTCTTAACACATTGCCATTTTTGTTCCACAGTATATTTCGTTTTACACCTTATTTTGCGCCACTGAAGAACTATTCTCGATGAATCGTTCGCCGATTACATCAATCCCGACTCAAAATGCCGCTCGTGTACTATAATCGAAACTGTTGAAGAAAATGATACGCCATTTTGCCAAGTTACGAACAGGTTGAGAATACGTAATGTTTGCGAAGAGAATAGGATAGGCCCATAACTCGCGTATCTCTGCGAGCCCACACAACCATATTCAAGACGCAAACGACTCGCTAATTGCGTTCAGTAATCCTGTTTTCATGCCGGGAGAGATGCGCACTGGATGCGTCACGCATTCTTTGCGCAAATCGACTATGAATACCAGCCTTAGAACTATATGTGAAAGATGTACGTGCATGAGTCGCCTATAAATGCAAAATAGACATGTCTCGTCAAGAGTTTTGTGAGTGGTCGAGTGAAATGACTAAAAAATTTACTGCTAGTATAAACAAAACGAAATTTCGAAAAATGTATTTTTGTGAACGTTCAATTCGTTTCTAGGTATTTGTATGAGTTCCCTTCTATTAAAGCGAAAGAGATCATCAATACCTCAATGAGTTCATTAGAATCCGAAACCCTCATTTCTACTGTAGCGATAATTATATAAATATTTTACTTTTAGCTCAAAAAGAGAACAGGTAACATAAAACCATCTAAACGTTAGATTGCAGTAGTTTTTACTATACAGCATTTATATGGTATCGGCTTGTTAATTAACGGAATTAATTTTGTCTTAAAAATTAACCAACTTAGTATATTTCCAAGTAAACTGGGGGACGGTTATACACCTATTTTTATCGTAGAAAAAAAGCAACGACGCAAAAGCAATATAAATTAAAGAGAGAGACGGATACAGACAGACAGAGAGAAGGTGAAAGAAAGAGAGGTCGTAGCCTTAAGAGTGCGTGGTAGATAAATAAACGCTGAAAACGCCAATTGATTTCTACGCTTTTTTCGAAGCCAATATGGATAAAATACTCAATGACAATCCTAGATAATGGTATTTACCAACTTTATAAGTAAATATTCATCCAGAATTACTCATTTGTTTCGCGTGATCCCTTGCACCGCAGTTAAATTCACGAGGTTCCGGCGTCAGAGATTGTGCCTCAGAAGTTCGTAACACTGGAAACAATTTTGTTTAAAACGTTGGCTAATACTGTTGTCTAGGATTGCTATTGTTTAATTTCCGCAAATTGGCTTCGAGAAACCTACGTATTTCATCACATTTTAAAACAATTTCCCGGTTGTGTTTTTTGCAATAAGCGACACTTTATACGGCGGGGAAATACCAAATACGTTATTTTAGCATACTATACCATGGCACCAAGCAGTGTAGCCAACTAAACGTGCCAACTGAGATTTTACCTTAGTGTTAAAAGCATAGAACGAGGAAGTAAATAAATTGGTTTAAAATAAGAACATTGCGTTATGTTGTAATGTTAAGGGTGTTGACCCGTAAAATTTAATTTCTTTATATTTGTGTCAAACACTGTTCAACTTTTATACATCAGATAACACGTCATTTCCCCGAATAAAAAAAAATAGGCCCCATAGTTTTTGCATAACCACCCATCAAAGTCACGAAATGGCCACTGCGGCGTAGTCAAAATAAAAAAAAGTAATTAACTAATAAATTCAAAATTACAGAAACTGATAGTGTGTCAATGCATTTTATGACATGGTTGAAAAAAGTTAGTTTTGGAAATTTCAGTAGTAGCCAAAAGTTAAAGTTATGCAAAAATTTACTCACTTTCATCAATTGTTTTTTTTTAATACAAAAATGTATCGCTTTGTGTTCACAAAAGTGTCTTGACGTAGCTCACATCTTTAAGAATTAATACGAATTATCTTGTTTATGCAAGTTAATTAACTTTATTATTTTGGCTACACCGCAACTGCCATTTTGTGACTTTGATAGGCGATTATGCTAAAACTATGGAATTTTTTTTTATTTGGGGAAATAACATGTTATCTTATGTGTAAAAGTTTAACAGTGTTTGACACAAATATAAAATTTTTACGGGTCCAACGTCCTTAACACACGTATAAACACTTTTTGTTTTCTTTTCCTGTGTACACTTACGGGCAGCGCCACATTGAGTGTGTGTGTGTGTTGGAAGCAATATGAGCAATTGCGATGCTAATATTTACTTATTATGGATGTTTGATATTTCGCAACGTCGCAATGCTAAAGAGCCATGCACGATTGCACAGTTGCCCACAGTATCACATTACCCAATGTAATACATAATTAGACTTGGGACAGAGGCAAGCCTGACGTTAATTGCAGCACTATAAACCGTAATGTGGGAGCAAATTAATTGCTCTATTCTTGCTCATTAACGCTCTGCGTCGTGCTAATAGACCAATCGTAGATAAAGTGTAGGAAGGAGAGCGCACATTAATTAAGCTTCAAGACTTCAAAATAGACCGAACATCGACGCTCTTTGCTCGCTATTTGAATAACCTGTCTCAGTGTTAGTCATGTACGCCATGAGGACTGACTGACGTTAAATGATCACTGGTTTAAAATGCATACTATATTTTAACATCAACACTAACGCATTAAGGATGTTCCAGTGTGGAAAAATCATAATTTTATATTTGTATAAAATAGGGTTAGATTCGTAGACATTATTTGAGAGTACATTTTCCTGTTACGAAAAAAATTTAGTTCAGCCAGTTTTTCAATAATGTCAGTTCAAAGTCAAAATTTGCATATTTTTACTTCACGCAAAACTTGAAAACCAGTAAACAAAATGAAATGGAAAAAATCTCATCAAAACTACATGCCACGGTCTACGGCTTGAAGAATATAGAAACCATTTACAAAAAATATTTGTACTTAAAAAATTTTTCCAAAATTTGCTAATTTTTTATTACTTTTTAAACTTTTTTTAAAATACAAAATGGATATGTAAAGGGTTTCTATATGTTTCAAGCTGTACACTATGGCATATAGTTTTGATGTGATTTTTTTCCATTTCATTATGTTTATTGGTTTTCAAGTTTTGCATGAAGTAAAAATTTGCAAATTTTTACTTTGAACTGACATTATGGAAAAACTGGCTGAGCTAATTTTTTTTTCGTAAGAGGAAAATGTACTCTCAAATAGTATCTACGAATCTAACCCTATTTTATATAAATATAAAATTATGATTTTTCCACACTTGAACGCCCTTAAGAAAGTTTTTTTGTAGGTAACGTTTGTGCCAGTGAATATATCAAAATTTTTTGTAAACTTAACCGTTTTTATGAACGTAATACACCACTGACAAGGGATGTTAGTCAACATTAAAAAATGCAGTAATATTTGCTGTAAACAAACATATGACATTATATACAACTTCAGAATTATCTGATAGGAACGTAATCGTGTCCACAACGACGACGTAATAGAACAGGAAAGAACACAAAATAATTCTGGAAAGGAATATGGCCGCTGTATCGAGAATGGAGACACCAAAATGTAACAGAAGAACAATAATATATAAACACCAGGTGTATGAAAAACTGCCGCACAAATCTATGAGGAGAACATGTTTTCAAGAAGGTGAACTATAAACGGATCATGGTAAAGCGAGACTTAAAAAGCCCTGCAAAAGTTCTAAGTTCAGACAATTCGTATTTTTCACGAGCCACGGGTAACGACGGGAAATATCTAACCTCTCTGGACACGTCACTTGAAGTTTGCGCGTATAAAATAAACTGTGCAGTCAGTGGGAACCTATATAATATGATAAAAAAAATTATTAATTATATAACATACAATTATGTCGATTTCGGTTGATTTTATTTCAGTATTGTTGAATTTAAATAGGAACATACACGGAACTATATTGCATAATTTCACTGCCAACCATACAACCAGTAAGGCAAAAATAGTTTATGTTAAAATATGTGCGGTAACGGCTAGTGATATTTTTCGAAAGTAAAATTTTTAGTGCTCACTTTATCCCGTACGACCTATAAATAGAGACATGCAAAATTCGCGTTATCATTTGGTAGCAGAGTAACCTTTACTTTTCTAAACATAACAGAGCATAATCTGCGATTTAATTGGCCAGGAACTTATATGTGTTGTCATTTACGTGTGTTGTACGTCTTTATAGAGATAGGCCTCTCTACCGTGTAAGCATTCTCCGCGGCAAGTCACGACAATATTGGCAAACGGGAGACGTCGAACGAGCCTATAGTCACTTGGAGTTTAGTCAGCTGACAGAAAGTAACGCGAATTTTGCATGTTTCTACGTATAAACGATAACTAGAGGTACGTCAATTTCGCGGATTCATGTGGCAGCAGCCTAGACTTGTCAGTCCTATACACCCACTGGCCACAATCGATTATCTACTGGCTTATAACCGTATACGCAGGTAGCAAGCGATAGCACTTCGAATTATTTCCTTATTTACTACTGGCTTGCAGTAGTCAAACGCGTTTCGTAATAGCCGCCAGCAAGTCACAGACATGACAATGAAGTATACATAATTGGCGTTCAACCTGACCTGGAATGTATCTGCGAAATTTACGTACCTCTAACGATAACTAGAGACACTGGAAATTCGCGGGAATAGTTGACTGTTTGCTAGGCTCCAACGTGACATATATAACACTGAATGTTTTGTATCAACATTGGCTATCGTTTATTTTTTAGCATTTTTTTTCTCTCTACAACAGGCCCAATTAGAACTACACAGCTTGGACGCACAGCGTGTGTGATTTGTCCCAAAACTGTTCACACGTGTCACGGTTAATATAATACAGTTTATTGGAGACTATTTTCAACATTCTCGCGATTTTCCAGTGTCTCTAACGATAACCTGTCATGAATCAATTTATCTTCAGCCTACCTACCTGCTAGGTTAGAGGCTCAGAGGTGACGTAACTACAAGTGCGACCTTGAAGCGAGCATCAAATGCCGCAATTCCACAACAAACCAAGCACTTAACTAGCGAACAAGAATCCCACCTATAAATATTTACTATGGAACGTTAAACAGCGACCATAAAATATTATAGTGCAGATGACGGTTTTTTTCTATGTTGGAACGTTTAAAACAATGTTGTTAACAAGCATGGTGTCTTTAACAAATGGCAAGCCGTCATTTTCCCGATGTGTTTTCTTTTTGTACATTGGTAAAATGGGCACATGTGGAACAGTTTTATAAAAAAAAGTATTAACAAACACACTGCAACGCAGTTGAAACCAGTGGAAAGGCGGCATCGTTATGAAATAAAAGTTGGAAAAAAATACGGATAACTTAAATCATCTGTGGGAAAATTAACTCATCTTCACAATGAGAGTTTGACAAATGCGATAAACGTATTCCCCGTACTATAAAAGAAAGTTACACTCAAGGTCGACGCTTGCATGAATGCGTTTTCCTTTGGCCGAAGAAGTTTTACAAGCCGCCTAACAACTTGGCCTAGTGGCCGCCTTAAGGCTATTTAAGACTAGTGTAGATCAGCACTCTCTCATATTCCTATGAAACTCTGAATATATGCTCTGAATCACGTAAATAAACAGCTGACGCGGTCACAGACATTGTATAAAGGCTAGTGCGCGCTCCCTGTGCGCTTCAGTCTGAGGAAGGACGTGGAAGGATGAGGTTACGTCGCTTCAGCTCTCCACCCACATAAGAAAGACGAGCGTAAGAAATCGTCGCGTCATATAAGGTGACACACACTTGTTACTGCACACATATACCACAATGAGTCGACAGTTCGCATTGCTATAAACTTGGTATCGCTGTAATCAGGATGAATGCTGCTATTGGTCAAGAACACAACATTTGAATGAAATAAAACTTTATTACTTTTTGGTGCACCTAAGATGTCACTAATTTTCGACATTTAAACCCTTATTTTCGGCAATATTTAAAAATTACGAATATGCGTCCTTTCATGTTTTAAAACTATTGTCCATTAGGCCGCGACAGAGTAAATTATTTCATTTTAGTAAGTCTGATAGTTTTCCTTAGTTGTATGCGCCTGTAGTCATACATATTTTGACTTTGACATGCCGTTATTTGTATACTATGCACGCTAAAATGTTTCCATAAGATTAAAATGCTGTCTCAAGTGATGTCTATATAACTAACATAATTTCGTACTCAAATAAAAATTATTAATTACACACTTGAAGAGCCTTAATGTCGCAGACAGTCACAGGAAAAACGTAAGCTTTAAATAACATTTTCCTTTAAAAATTAGCTCTCATCTACAATTTAGTGTACAGTTAAAAATATTTTTTTACGTTTACGTAGGCAACAGCTGCGCCACCAAATGTACGAAAACAAAACACGAGCCAAACTAAAAACGTATACCTATACATGCACAGCCTTCTTATCAACTAGGATTGAACTATTATTTCCATGGAATGAACGACCCAATATACGTTAATGTAAGCATACGTTAGTTAAAAGTTAGATCCTACCCAGCTTTAGAGAGACGTATGGATGAAAGTAAATAATGTGTAGACTGGTAGCACGATCGACGGACCCCTTAAGGCACTTATATTACTACTAACTAGATAGTAGGCCAATGTATTAATTTTCTCTATTTATATACATATTTACAATGTTGTTACATCTTATCTTATCAAAAACCCGAAAAATAAAGGAACCAGAAACAGAGGAAAGTAATCTCCAAAACGAAATTTCTACCTTAATTATAAAGATCTGTATTTTATCAATTTTATATATCTGTCAGGTTTAAAAATGTTTCCGTATTGAGTTCTATTTGATGAAATACGTTTCTTGAAAGTCACAGGAAGGTCATGAAACAAATAACACTGAAATAAGGCAAACCAAGTTTAATTTTGGCTAATTTCAGTCGAAGTTTTGTACTAAAAAAATATGAGGCAGTAAGAAATTGATGTTCTGTTAAAATAAATAGTCATTTCATAGCATTTCAGTGACTCCAACTGCTTACACATAACCTGCACACCCTTTCCAATTTTACAATAATCAATATATATTCTTAAAATTGCCATAGTGCTGTAAATATACTTTTTAAAGATTTTTTTAGTTTTTAATTATTTTACTATTTCATATTTTTCACAAAAATATGAGAAAACATATTTGTGCATTGTAACAAGTTTAGCAAGTTGTAGGCCCTACTAACATAAATTATTTTTTAAAAAGGAAGTACCTTCGCACATGCCCTAATTTTCTATAGTCTCCCCCCTCCCTCCAAATCCCAGATATGCTTATTGTTGGGGATCTCTATTATAGGTCAAATTATATCTACACCATTTTTTTCTGTACCTCATGTGCACATCTGCAGTTCTGCTCATGGTCAGTGATTAGATGTTTTTAACGCGTCTTAACATTTTACAGCAAATCACAGACGTGTGGCATCCCAGTAACCTTATTCTGATTGCACAGTCAAATGAGAAACGTCTGTACACAAAGACGCGCTGCGCATAAAATAATAATAAAGCAAAACTACAGACGCGCACGTGAGGCAATGAAAGACGTTGAAGTCGAAATGTTTTCGTAGAAATACCGGGTCCCAACAAACAGCGTTCGACAAACATACTGTTTACTGTTAAAAAATATGGTGACTTCTGGAAGAAGACGAGAACACTAAGCCCGCTACAGATTTTACACACAAACAGGAAAGAATAGAGGAATTAACAAGCTTTTCATTCCCCACACTCGCCATCCTTCTCGCTCACAAATCACTGCATGAGCACCATTTTGATAAAAAATTTAAATCCAATTAACAGCACTGTTTGCCTGGCAATTTTCGTTTCGCTTAGAATTTCCGTCCTGCTGGCAAATTTTCGCGCCATCTCCGTATACACTGATTGCAACGTATTACAATGGGAGTGTGTCGAGAAAACTTCTCCACTAGCGAATGAACGCTGATGTAGTTTGTCACGAGTGTTCTGGTTTAAGGCCACGATCTTTCATTTATTTCAAACAATTGCAAATAAGTGAAATATTTTTTAACCAAATGCTTTGAAAAATTTGAGACTGTGTACAGTCATACGATACACAATTTTGGCAGAGCGTTTTTAAAAATAATGTACCGTTCGCTAGCAAAAAATAATTTTGTTTCATTTTCGCTTAATTTCACAACATAATATGTGATATTTCAGGGGCAGAAATCTAAAAAGCCATTTGGTGTATTTTAACAGAACAATTATGTTATAGGCCTAAACGATGATATATAAGTTTTAAAACTGTACGGTGAATTTTTTTATGTATGTAATAATTCGCGTTAAAAACAACATTTTCGAAACCAGTGCAAAACTAAAGAGCGAGACCGTAACCGAAATCCTAAACTAAAGCCGGTAAACACTATCCATAATTCATCACAGAATTCCGTACGTAATTCAATACAAGTAGCACTGCGACAGTGTGTACTGCCCCTGTGCTGGTTCCGCACAGAATTCTGTACTTAGATTCACACTAAAGAGTCCGTCCTATTTTTCATGGTATTGTAAGTTCACACGCGCATGCACAATGCACAGTTTCAGCCACCACGCATGCCAAGCACATAAGTAGGGTTGTCAATCGCTTTCGAGAGAACACACGACCGTTGGATGTTTCAAAATCTAAATAATACACGATAGTTTTACTAAATTTACAAATACGTGCAATGTAATGAAATAATTTTATACAAATTTACAATTGTAATTTATGGAAAATAACAACCAACATCACAAATATATTTTTCTCCTTTATGTACCGAAACATAGAAGTAAACAGTGATAGTGTGTACACAACAAAGATGTTTTGCTACAGAATTCTGTTATGAAATCTCAACCGACGTTTCTGAACAAAATTAAGTAAGTTATGATAGTGTGTGCCGGGCTTTATAGCCAATAAACTCATCTGGTAAAATAAAACAAACTTTAAACTACGCTTACAGATACTATAAAACAATAAATATTTCGTACCAGCGTATCCTCCAAAACAATGTATAGTCTTGCACTTTGTAGTTTTTGACTAGCGGTTGAGACGCACACGCACAGTTTAATTGTTTACAAGCGAATAGAAAACGTTAGACATTCAACCAGTTAAATAGACACACACCAATACCGAAAGAACAATTTCGGAGCTGAGCATGTTTATTGAAGTCTAGCAAACAGTCAGCTGTTCCCGTGAAAAACCAGTGTCCCAGATATGCGTGTATTTTTTTTCTTAAATATGGCATGGATATCACAACAATGCTTTCGGGGCCCTCAAAATTTCTAAAAACAGCTTTTTCAAACAGATTTACCTAGAAAAATCTAAGTTAATTCGCAAAACAAACAAAGAAGCATTCGTTTGACTTCACGTCACAATTTCCGCAAATAAAAGTGTAAAGGCGATATCAGAATTCTCTTCAAGTATACACGCTTCCGTACTTGGCTCCAACTGTGGCGTCATCAAGTACATACTAGCATCGTCCTAATTCTAATAATAGTGCACAGAGTACATTAAGTTGCTTTTTGTGAAGGTAATCTTGCACTCCAGATTAAAAATTAGTATGTATTTCCTAAACGTACACTGACAGAAAAAAGTATTGTTGTAGGCACCATAATTCTGTTAAAAAACTAACACTATTTCATATACATATAAAATTATGATTTTATCGCACTTGAACACCCTAAGAAGGCCCGCGGAGTAAGGACAGTCACGTGCAACGTAATGGGCGAGGCATCCCGCTCACTGCAGGGCCGCCATGCATGCCTCGAGGTCAGGTAAACAATACCTTCATCACGACACTGGAACACACGCCAAGCTAGGAATGCATCATCAGTTCGACCTCTACAATCAATACACAGTCCCTACCTGCCCTCTTCATATACATTCCCCTTCTTACCATTCACTATAGGCCGCTCGCGATAAACTGAGCATTTTTGAAGGTCATCTTGCTTAGAATATTTATTATTTAAAAATATTGATAATTGAGTAGTTGGCTGGAATAAAGGCTTCAGTAAGCTAAGGCCTTTCTTCCATCAAACAGTTTTTATAGTTTCTTCATGCCGTAGAAGCGACCCGCAAATTTTTATACCGATATCTCAATTCTATGAATTTTTGTCTTTGCCTGTACTGTTACCACTATGCTATAAATAATAACTGCTTTATTTTTGACGGTGTTTATAGTAAATATGATTAAATCGTGTAGTACAAGTAGTTACTGATTATTGGCATTAAGAGAAAACCGTATGAGACAGACATAAAATAAAACAAGAACGAAATTATCCAAAGCATGTACGTGCCATTTGATGATGCAATTTTCTTACTAAGGTCTTTACTGCAGCCAACTCCTCAATTGTGACCTTGAGTTAGATATAATCTATATACTTTGATTGTTAGGAAGATTGCTTTGTTTACAATGAAATGTGACAAGAACTATAAATAATCTGAAAAGAAAGACAGTAACTGGGGTTTCAAAAGGGCTCACTTTATTCTGAACCACCTATACCATACGTCGTATAAGAGGAGTACATAAACAGTATGAACTTTCTATTGATCAAAACTTTTTCAACATTTCTTCTTAGCTGACTGATACGAAGCAAGTCCCACAACATCTAATATTTATGATAATATAGGCGGTCCGGTTGTTGTCTAGATAATGTGAAATATGGATGTTTCGTAATATCTTTCAGGATAACAAGATCCTAAGGCGAGTGTTCAACTGCTGTAATATTTACGGCCAACGATACATCCGGCGGATATTAATTGTATCAATTGTTCGAATGCTCAACTGTTCTATGTACGTCGGATGAGTCGTCAGACAGCAAACATACGTATTAACTGACTGAAAGTTCAAGATTACGGGACTGTTGAACATTCCGTCAGTTGATACTGACTGCTTTGTCGTAGATTACAAATACACGAGGCGTTATTGTTCAGAACATTTCAAAACTGCCAATAAAAGTACTTGCTTAGGATTAGCTCAGGATAGCTTAAATTTATATTCACCACGCCCACTTTCCTTAGCACAGGTAGTTCAAGAAAGAGAGTCTTTCTTCTCCGTTATTGGTCAAAGGAAGGCGCTAGTAAATAGTTACGACAGTTGAACATTCGGATAGGTTATACCCATCCTTGTAAGTGTGCGATTCGCGATAAAATAAGAACTTTCGAAAACAATTTTGTCTAGAATATTTAATTTAAAATATTGTTTATTACGGTTCTAAAAGTTTACTTTTCACTAATGTAAAATTTATATACTTGACTGTAACTAGGTTAGGTTGTAAATATTTAACAATGCCAGGAAATAAGTGACCATTGCTTTAAATGTGCTTAATTCATCTTGGATAACCTAGGACATGCAGCAGCAATGTCTTGTGAACATAATGACGGGAATACTTGTGATCTGACATCATATTACATATTATTAATGTTTATGTGAGACTTGTACGTATGCGAGGCAGTGGCAACACGAGTTACTCTCCACCCCCCTTTTTTTTTTCACTTATTTACCCAAGAAATGTTTTGTTCCAAAGTAACATAAACAAGACTTATTTCGTAATTGTTTATTAATTAAGTATTGTAATTAGACATCAAGCTTAATGTCAAACAATGTCAAAAGAATTGTGACACATAACTACGTAGAAAATAATTTTCCTGGCTTATTAAATTTAATTGAATGTTGAGTTTAGCTCGAATTCGAACAAGCATTTAAAATTCAAATGTTTTCTTAACTTCCCTTCGAAGTCAGGAAATATTCATAACTAATTCATATCTCAATAATTTAAATTCGTATCACAATAATTTAAAAAAAAAACTTCTGTCTCTCAAATCATCTTAAAGCCTTGGTTAACGGAAAAATAAACCTAAATATTCTAAACATTATGTAACTAATAGCTGAATGGTTGCCGTCAACTACACAGCTTTACAGCTACTTAAAAAACATTTTCTCATCATCGGTAGGGCGCGAAAACTAGTTTGGAAAAAAATGCTGTGGATCGCCCTATATATATTGCAGTCAAAACCACAAGCAGGTAAAACGTCTAGCCGCTGATATTTTACTATTTAATCAGTAAAGATTCTACTATGCAATTCGTAATTTGAAAACTACTGTTTAATTTATGTGCCTAAGTAAAATGTCATACCAACAACATATAAAAATGGACCACGATATTTAAAGCAAGCATCCTACTTATTTTTGATTGCCAGTATTTTGTTTTAATGAGTTACATGTCTCGATACAACAGACAATAATTAGACTTCGGTGCAAGATTCAAAACATTCGTCTTCAAATTATCATTGTCATGGACAAAAATATATTTACTTTACTTTAAAATATTTCTAGGTAAAATTCTCCCAAAGTAGCCATTAAAAAATATGGCATTCAAATTAAGTAGATATTTTTCTCAGAAGCATATTATCAGGTATTTCTGTGATATTTATTATTTTCATAAGAATATAAGCGTTAAATAGGTTACGAAAGTATTTGGTAGTTGAATTATTATCCACACACGTATTTTCTTTTGTTTATATTTTCATAGCTGCCAACCATTCCGAAACTCTCAGATCACTGGCAACGAAACAACACCTGATATGGTTAAGTTACCGCTAGCGAACACTGCCAGACTATCAGTGGAATGAGTGCTCACCAGCAGTATCAGAATGTGGCGATGGATGTCTTGTGTACATCTTCAATGGTCCAGGACACACCATCATCTCGCTGTGGGATGCTGTAAGGAGCAGCAGAGACTCAGGGACACCTATATTACACGTGGCCGGGAGCTGACAGGAGCACGTGTTGAATGTCGGCTCGTTAGTCTTCCCGGCAAGCACGAACATCACTTCTCCCTGTCTAGACCGTAGCGTCGTCCGCCACGGTACCACTACAGGTAGGCGCCCCTTCCCCCGTCACACACTACTATACATCATCACAGTCCTGTCATTCCAATACCTCCCCTATCCCCCTTTCTTCACAGTAATTCACGAGACATTAAAGCGACATACTCCACGTCCGCTGTAACACCGCTATTGAAAAGGTCACTTCTACGACCTCGTCATTTCTCCGAACGTTTTCCCTACTCTTCCCCTTACTTCCTCCACGAACCACTCTGCACACCTTCTCTAAAAATATTCTGTCAACTGCCGAGGTCGTAGAACTCACCTACACTTCTCATCCTCTACAAAACAATAAGCGCCGCCTGTTGGCATCCTTTTACCCTGTCCATAAACAATGTACACCGTCTATTGGTGCTTATGTATCGTTCCTCCCATTGGCTATCACGAGACGTCACCCCTATTATTTTCATAAAGGTGGAAGGTATCAAGTTGTATTTGCTGTTGATTTGACGATCCCAACAGAACTAAGCAATACTGAAAATATTGTTATTTTATGTCATTAAGTTTCCGATATTTTGGGGAAATACGATTTGATATTGTAAGACTCATTACTCCCTTAATATTAGTTTAGGCGAAAAATGCAAAACATAATTTGTGCTTGTTTTTCATAAGGAATCACCTGCCGGAGTTTGTCGGTGTTGCTCAGTAACATCCTGTATAAGTGTTAAAACTGTAAGAATAAATTTTTGATACATGTATTAGTCTGCAAAACTAAAAATAAGAGAGGCCTTAAAGCGATAATCCTACTTTCTTATTTACGGAAAATGCGTAGTAAAGTCCAGCATATTCTTCTCTACTTTTGTGTAACGTGACTGTAGTATGTAAGGCCGTTTTTTTTAAAGCCATTCTGAGATGCCACGAAACAATGTTTTTAAGCATGACAACTATAAGAAATAGTTTTAAATGTGCCAAGATAACTATATTAACAATGGTCGCAAAGATTGTGAACATATTAAATAAAAATACAGTTTTCACATACATGCAAAATCTGTGAAGTATAACGCTTGGTTTGAAGGGAAAAAATATAGTACACCAAGTAATTACAAATCATTCATAGCCATAGATGGTTCGCAATAAACTGAGCATAAGTTTGTAGAATAACGACACAAGTTAAGACTTAAATAAAAATTTAAAAAAACCCCGACTCACAGGATATTAAATTTCAAATCGATCCTACCAGTAGAATTGATCACAACACAATAAGTGGTAGGTATATATATCATGGTCATTGGTATACGGCGGCATGTTCAAACGAGTGTACAGTTCTCTGCAACTTGTGCCCTCCCTGCCAACAACCCTCGAGCCACCACTGCTTTGTTTACATTAAAAAGAGGTTGGAAACAATTAACATGCTGAAAGGAAAAGAAGTAACTAGAGTTTCAAAACTGCTCACTTCATCCCGAACATCCACCTACAGACATAGTAGAAAATTGCAAGAATATCTCGTTCCACAGTATTTTGCAAAACAATGTAACGACCTGCTACTAGTGTGGTTGCAGGATTGTTATGTAGTTTACAAATATCCAGCACAGGTGCGCCAGAGTTATCATTGGGCCAGTCAGATGAGGACACACCAATAACGATAGAAGAAAGTCAGATATGAACACGTTATACTGAATGCTAGCAAACAGTCCTCAATTATACAGTAATTTTTTTTTCGTTTGCTATAAAAAACCATTTACTGTTTTACAAATAATTGCAAGTTGAAGATAATGCTTAGATATGATGGTTTATCGCGGGAAATCTTGGCTGTTTGCTGGGTTTCAACGCATGTCCAGCTTTCCAGAAGATTACTGGTGTTAGCTTGTACTTGGAGTTGATCCTATTTGACTGAACCTATAATAATCCCGCTATTGTAATATTTGATGCCTGTTATTGGTCTACATACAGCTACGTTGTGTCAGACGTATATCACGCAGACATATATGTTCCAAGGATATGTTGACACAAAACATCTTCGCAACTTACCATAATCTCTAATATCGCTATGTTTCTTAAATAGTCTAGGTATATTCTAGTACAAAATACTTCTCTAGTTTGTAGTCTAGGCCCAAAACAATAAAACGCATCTCATGGTTAGGGATGTGTAAAATACGCGTTTACTTTTGGGAACAAGCTAGAATTCTAGAAGTTTGTGCCACTTTTGCAATTGGCCCGTGACTTATTTGACACTTCCTGGAAGTGGCTTACCTAATAGAAAACAAGCAACAAATGAAGGCCCATATCACTGTGTCAGCGTGCAGCCAGTGAACAGATAATGTCTGCTTGAATACACAGGTATGCTTGGAGGCTAACTAACATGTCTGTGAACTCGCGACATCTCCCTGTCCATACTCATGGGTAGAGGAACGTGAAATTCGCGGGTTCGTTTTCGGATAAGCTGGAATACAAACGTATGTGAATTTTTGTCACGTTCCGATTGGATCACAGATTACCAGATACGTCCTTGAAAACTCTCAGCCAATAACACATTTGTAATGACACGTGGAACGAATTACGCTTTAGTTGTTACAGGTTTGACAGCGAATGAACTGGTAACACGAGCTATACATAGGATTTTGGAGCCTAGCTGACAGGTCACTGAATCCGCGAATTTCACGTACCTGTACTCATGGGGTCAATCGTGTACGTATAGCTGCCTCCTATAGCAAGGACACGCTGCTCTGCCACTAAGAATATACTATATATACCAACATCCTCTTACGAGGTGTTTATATTTTCACGCAGCGGACTTACAGAGAGACTTTCCCACTTCGGCATCCCATCAGGCGGGGAGTCAGGATCCGCCCGACCACCGCATTGTCCTCAAGCTAACAGTTAGCTGGAACTGTCAAACCCCTTGGCAGAACGCTGAACTGCGCCTCGGGACAACTACCAAACGGGTAACAGGTGCAGCCACGAGAGCTTCAGGCCACCCATCTGAAGATCATTCCTACATTGCTGTTCCCCGACTGAGACCCCCTGCTCAGTCTCCTCTTGGTTTGAGTCGGGGCACTACCCACATCCCTATTAGACTCGCCGGGCCTGCTCCCGGGGCAGTTTCGCAACCAACTCGTCGACTCATCTCAGAGGAACTAAGAATATACTGCAACAAACATGATCACGCCGACAACCTCGTCGCAACACAGTCGCTGCCGGTGAACGGATAGCGGATAAGCCCTCGTCACGTTCCGCTAGCGATATAGGTGTGGAGTAGAGATTAAGCTTTCTCTTCGAAGAACAATGGACGGGTCGTTTCAGAAACATCACACATCCGTGATGTGACGCCTGGGAGTACTGATCTAACATACTCAATGAGGTCTGTGTTTTTTAACGTCTGCTTAATAAAACTCTTAACACCGACAGCTCAAGAACCCTATACAGATGGTGCATGAACATTGTTGCACTGTGTTTGGAGAGTGTTTTTTTTAAGACATACTACTAAACGTGTGTTCCATATATTTATCAACGTAAAGCAAACACATTTAAAACTACGCTTATCCATTTTTTAAATTACATATATCATGCTTATAAACATGGTTCCAGTGCACCTCAAAACTGCCATAAACGGCTTTCAGACTTCTGTCACGTAAAATTTACCAAACGTAATCGTAAAACGAAAAAAATATAAGCTTGTGCTGGACTTTACTACACACCTACCATAAATAAAAGTCCAATAGGAAAAATAAAACGACCAAAACATTGCACGCCGTTTTCGCGCATAAAGGCGACACTGGTGTTGACGCAGGAGACAGTATAGACCTTATAGCCTGCCAGTTGCCGTACCTGAGACGCGGCATCTAGCTCCTGCTGTATAGGGCTCATAATGCTCGGAATAAGTCGCTATATTGGTTGTTTAGTTTTTCGCTTTCCCTCCAAAAGCAATAGTAAATATATAAAATATTCCAACAACGTGACTGATGCTGAGCATTAAACCGGTGGGTCTAGAAGCATATAATTTTTAACAGGAGTTCCTTGTACAAGATGGGGCTGAATTCTACCGACAAAACGTAGGTGGTGATTCTTGAGTAAATAATAAGCACAAAATATAGATACCACTTTGTGACTAAACTAACATTGAAACTGTGTTTTCCCGAAATATGGAAAACTAAACTACTTGTAAAGGTAACTATCTAAACTTCGATTTATGTTGTCAGGTTCTTTTAATCCCCAGTAAATTCTGGAAAATACCTGCCAGCCTTATGGAAATAACAGGGTTGGCCACCCTCCTAGCATACAACTTTTGGAGTGTGAGGAAATTCGAACATTTGACACAGGTTTATTGAATTAAGTGACTTGTGTTACAAAAATTATACTCTTGTTGAAACTCTCTTGGACCTATAGTTTTCTTTCAAATGCACTTAAAGGGCACGGCGTAGCATACACGTCCTACAGTATAGGCAATACTGCGTACAAGTGTGTTTTGTTGTCTCCACACATGCGACGGTGAACATTAACTGTAAACAACGTGTGGGAATATACCAATTCAAAATTCGAACTGCAAAGGCTTATTTATTTCGTCGTTAATAGTAAGTTAACACACAAAATGGTCTCTGTATTTTGTGCTTATAATTTACTGAGGAATCATCTCCCGAAGTTTGTTGGTCGAATTCAACCCCACCCTGTATAACGTGGTTGAACACTACGAAAGGATTTCTGAAAAAATTCATCCTTAATTAGAGGGTTAAGTACGGGCAAAAACGTTTTTACTGGAAGTACGTCATTTTTAAGTAATAAACGTGGGATTTGGAATTCAGGCTTCTGTTTTTAAATGAAATTAAATTGTATAAGCGTTTCTGGAAACATTTGAAAAAAGTAGGATGATGCCTGAGATGTCGCTTATGGAAAATACAGACGAGCACAGGCTAGTGGATGAAGATAGCTGGCAGGTAGGTGTAGTAATTTATATAGAAAGTTCAGGATAAAACTAGCCCTTTTGAAACCCTAGATACAGTTTCCTTTCATGTAGTTAATAGTTTCTTGCCACATTTAATGTAACCCGAAATAACAATGGAAGTGTATAGACTGTACCATGATCAAAAATTTGCTTCTGCGGCCACAATTAAATATTATATTTTAATTACTGTTCAAGGCACGCTGGTTTTCAAAAGTGATTACTTTATCGCGAACTATCTATACACAGCTGGTGTTACACCTGCGAATAAGGAAAGTTGTAGTTACGTCGCGAGTCTTCCATAAGCCACAGATATGGACGCTTGAACTGCGGACTAGAAAACAGGAAACGACGCCAAAATATATCAAAACACTAATAAATAAAAAATTACATTTTTATGAGGAAAGTACCAGATGATCAGGGTATCGCATTGTTATAAATCGTAATATTGACGGTATGTTATTCAGATGCCTGTTTATAAGTTATTATTATTTGGGAGACTCGCTCAGATGGTAGATACACTGTGGGTATGTATTATATTAATTTAGGAGGGGAGCGCAATATTACAAATTATTAATAAATTAAATTAAATGGAGGAATATCACAAGGTTGCTGACACATAATTAGATCTGACGACCTTACTAAAAGCTGGATTGATGGGGTGGACGGCATCTACGGACGAGCACGCCCCCACCGGGACTCGACCCACGAACCCCGGAGGAGAACTGGACTACTGTTGATTGGGCGCGTTTTGGCGGGGGACAGACCCGGTTTACTTGGTAACAAGACGCTATATTGGCGTGATTGTCCTCATTATTGCGCCACTACGAGGAAGGTGAGGTGAGTTGCTGTCTTCCGTGGTTTCCCAACACTGGCCTAATTGCAGCCCGAACCTCTCTCGCTGTCCAGCTTGCTTGGCCATATCATAACAGCACCCTGGATGTAGGCTTACTTCTGTGCGCCCGTGGACATCTACTTGCCCTGAAAGATGTCGTGGAATGAGGACTCACAATGGAGCAACACCGGAATAGGAAATGCGGGGGTAAACGGGAGATCCCCGACAAAACCCGCCAACCAACACCATCTGGGGACCGACCCCGTCGGTAATCGAACTCGTATCGACTTGTTGGGAGGCGAGTGTTTATAGCCACTGCTACAACCGTGGCCTCAAAACGCCAATGACGATGATTAAAGCGTCACCGACGATGCAATTACCGATAATGAGAGTACACAAACGATAATTGCAAATACACTTAGCTCCACAAAGTGGACGACGTGACACTATCCACACACAAGACTGAGTACCCCCCACCCCCACTCAACACCACCCACCACCCATCGAAAACTCAGAAATACCGCTCCTGGCACTTCACGGCAGCTTACAAACGTTAACTGACAGCGATAAACGAAATACACGAATGTTCACAAAAACCATGTTTCCCACAATTTTTTAAAACATTGCGTAGTTTGAATTGTGTGACACGTGACACGCTAAATCACCGTTAAAATGTTTACTCGAGGGCGCCGTCTACCTGCGCATTAGTTGCTCAGAAATAACGGAGACATAAGGGCGACTTTGAAATGCACATCAACTGCCGTATCGCCTCAATGACCCAAGCGCTGAACTACTGTAGAGTGCAAGATATCCGCCGATATTTTTTTACTATGGGACACTAAGCGGTGACTATATAACTTTACTGGTGGAAAGACTTGAACATAGTTCAGTGCACGTCTATATCTGAGTTTCACATACATCCGGTAAGTACATTTTGAAGAACAGCAGCCTTAAAAGGCTGTTTTTAGCCATGTTGGAGGGCTTAGAAACAGTGTTATTAATTATCATAGTATTTTGACATTAACATTCCATCCTCAGCGCCTCAACTTCGCCATTCTAAATTTAATAATTAATCAAGAAATACATAATTTACCACGCAAATCCGTACCCCAGCTCTCTGCAGGTCTGTGGCCGGAAATAAATCTGGCCCCACTTTTTTATTTGATCTTTTATGTATAGTTTATCCGTGAAATATTACAAATTTTTTGTTTAGCAAATGCTTTAAATAGCACAATTTTGCATCTTAAACGCTAAACATTTCGGGGAATGGCCCCCGGACACCCTCCCCCTTCATTGACTCAGGGTGTGGGCATAGCTAAATTTTAGGAGGAATGCCCCCCCCCCCCTTAAAAAACCCCGAGCTGGATCCGCCCGTAATTTGTTGGGAGGGGGAGGGGGGTCGGCAGCGCCTTTAACCGCGAATATGGCCAATGAAAATCTACCTAACCTCCAAAACTTTATTTTCAAAATGTTAGTAATAAATCCACAGGTGTGTGCCGGAAGGACCAGCTAAGGCGGACGAGGTATATACAGACGGGCATAAGTCTTCCTCAACCTATCCCCGGACTAAACATCAGGCGACCCTCGGGGGAGTCGTGAATAAGTTGTCGCCACGCCTGTTTCAACGGGACACGGGGGTGGTGGGTACACGAAGAGAGGAAGGTAACATGTTTTATGAACACCGACGCAGGAGACGTCCCTCGACGGCGGCGGGGCAAGAGGAAGACGACGTCGCGCAACGAGGGCGGAGGCGACGGGAAGGACAAAAAAAGCCGCGCGACGCCACGACCATCCGTCATAGTGCCCCCCCCCCTCACCATGATAAATTCAGAGTTTCCCGGGGGAGATAGGAATCGTGACGGCGCCCCGTAATGAGCGCGCGAGCGGTGTCCAGTCACGCCGGGTAACGAGCGCCACTGGGAGCGACGAAGTGACGTCACGACGTCGAGGGACGTCTAGTCCGCTCAGCTCTCGAGTGTCTCCGGGAGCCGTACACTTTCCTCGACATGTTGGCTGTAGCCAAGACTAGTCTTGGGCTGTAGCAGCCTGTATCCAGCACACGACCCGTCCTCGGCGCGCGGTCATCCGAGTTCAATCCCCAGGCGGGGAACGCTCGTGTATTTCGCACGTCGGAAATAAGACTGTGACTGCCTACTAGACGTCATACCAAGTCTTCGAGGTCATAGGTGTTCCAGAACCTATTTATTATGTAAGTTTCAAAAATGTGTGTGCACATGGTAAACCCACCCCATTTCCTGATACACCACACTCATTACAGCTATATTAATCGATATTTTTTTTCTGAATTCCTTTTGTACTCACTTACTGAATGTTACATTTGTCAACACAAGTATTAGGTTTACTTCTCCATAGTTTGGTATGACGTATCGAAATACTTATTCTGTTTTAATTTTTTTTATTGTAGCGTCTTATATGCTATCGTATTTTACATACAAATTATATTTCGTATGCACTATTATTAATTAGCCTAATATTTGTTTACTTTTCATATTGTAAGACATTGTGTTCTGTACTTCTGTATTTGAATGATAAAGGTTAAGTGTAAGAAAAGGCTAAATGCCTTAACTTTGCCACATAAATAAAGACATTAAATAAATAAATAAATAATGCTAAGACTTCGAACTTCAGTACCAGATATAAGCTAAACATTTTAATTGTGATATTATATTTGATACATTTGTCCCTTATTGTAGAAACTGCACATGTTTGCTCTCTGTTGGTTATCTAGTGAACTGTGTGTACAGATACTCCCAAATTTTGTGAATCCTACAAGAGGTTTATCACGATACACGGTCAGTTAATCCCGCTCCCGCTTCTCTCTCTCTCTCTCTCTATATATATATATATATATATATATATCACATTTATATAGTAATAATAGCCCAGTAATAGCCTGGTTATAATTCTCATTAAAAACATTTTTTTTTGTTCTACAATTGCATTCTTATGTATATGGTGATGCAATTTACTTTCCATGATGTCATGAGGAAGAAATAAGCAGAACAAAAATTGTACAGCTACCGGCTATGCTTTCTGGTTGGAATTCCTTTATATTTGTTCAGACAATGATTGTACATATTAAAATAGCGATAATGGCTACATTTCAGAAGAAGGTGTGATGTAGGGCGGCATGACCTATGATTGTTGTTCCACGCTCATTCTTAAACACCCTTGCAAGTACTTGTGAACTCTCTTACCAAATACATCCACTCACCTTTTAATTCCTTGTTAAATGTCAGGATGTATTATAGATGTTGACAGGGCCGAGGTTGGTTTAGTGGCTAGAGAACTCGCCTCCCAGCAAGGCGATCAGGGCTTGATATTCGCATGTGGGAATCGTGTCAATGGTCAGCGGGATTTCTCAGGAATCTCCCGTTTTCCTCGCCCCTTTCATTCCGGTGCTTCTCCACAGTAGGGCCACATCCCGTCACATACACTGCGGCAAGCAGATGTCTACGAACCGAGCGAGGTGGCGCAGCGGTAACAGGGTGGACTAGCATTCTGGTGGACCCGAGTTCGATCCCGGCTCCGGCCATCCTGGTTCGGTTTTCCATGGTTTCCCTAAATCACTCCAGACGAATGCTGGGATTGTTTCCTTAACAAAGGCCATGGCCGACTCCTCCCCCAGCTGCTGTCATTGTACCAAGTTGTGTCATCGTCTATAATGACCTCGCCGTCGACGAGACATAAAGTCTTACTTTGCCAGATGTCTATGGGCGGCCAGTAATAAGTAAGCCTCCAGGGCACTATAACCTGGCCCTCAGCACGTATCCTCCTCACATGATATTCATTCTATGATTACTAATTAGTCATTTATCATAGTTCAATTTCACACCATCTATTCATCAAGACGGTTCTTCGACGAGTCTGACTCCCTGGTGGAACTATTTCTGGACCTACGATCCCCCCCATCCTTCACTCTATCACCCGGGTACACGTGGCTTACCCTAAAGGCGTTTACGCTAAAGTGTAGGGCAAACTATTTTAGGCATACGCTTTTAGAGCAAACTACGCTAGGGGTAAACGCCTGTAGACTTGGATTCAAGTGATTTCCTAGAGGAGACAAACTTTTAGGACAAACGACTTTAGGGGCAAACGCCTTTTTTGGGTGTGATATATGAAGAAATATCTTTTAGGGCAAACGTCGCGATCCCTGTCATTCATGGCGACCCTGAACCACAAAAGAACTTCCTAAATAGTAATGGAAGTACAGTAGTTATCCCATACGCGGTATGGAACATATACTTCAGCACGTAAATACAACATTATTACTATACAAGTCTCTTTTGGACTGTTTCCTAAAATTTATAGGAACATTGCTCTTGATATACTGTATGGGAAACAATTTAACCATACCTACTTCTGTTAACACTCCGAAATACAAATAACAAACAGCAAATTATTGTTTTACAGTGTGGCTGAAGAGAGCCACACCACAGAATACGTAGGTGTACAGAAGTTAAATAGCCAGCATAACGGCGAACTCAGTCACACAAGCCAGCAAAATAGCTTCCCTGGCCAGCAACATGGCTGAAACACCTACCGCCAATCAGCGTAAGGCGGCTGCCCTGCTGGCCGGCAGCCAGGCCAATAGGAAACCTGTAGTAACATACAGGAGCCAAACATACACGGGGCTGGTATCAACAACCTCGAGCAGCCAATAAGCGACGAAGTTCGCGGGTATCAAATGAGCCGCCTCGTCATTTCGTGTCTGTATTGCTGTCTAGTCTGTGTCCACACTGTGTGGATATTAATGTCCATTAATTTAATGTTAGTAGTCTTACTTATTTAATCCAGCGCAAATTAATTTTCCTTTATTTATGGCGGCAGTGAGTTTTCTTCATTTCATGAAATAAATTTCGCTGAAACACCTACTCCCTGAAGGCAAACGGGGGCCTCGTAAATTCAGAGCGAAAGTAAAATAAATTGTTCGTAAACTTCCACACAACATCGTAGCGATAAAAATACTCCCATGAAACACAATCTTTCAAAGATTTCATCTACTAGTTATTTATCTGCATCTTAAACGGCAACATTTTCTGGTATCTACCTTTCTAAAAATTTTTCTTTGGAAACTACTTTGTAATACTAATTGACTCGCAAGAAAAATTTCGCAGTACGTGATTACAGCAATATTTACGATTACACGGAAATAATTAATAGCAAATTCCACAACAAATAACTGTAGCGTCACTAATTATTTTTGGTCAGCCAGTTGAACAAATCTGTAAATTAGTAATTTTTTTTTTGTAAAATACGCCAGACCGTCAAAGTTTATTTTGTTTTCCAACACACACCTCATTCATAAATACCTGATGTCATTCTGTTACAAATAATAGTAAAATGCTTTAATATAGGAACACCGCCTTAACGAGCAGAGTATCACAACGGCGAACAATGTTTTAATTGTATTCGTTTTCCTATGGTCTTAAAGGTGTTACCCAATAATATTATTTGTGGGAAGTACGGATTTAAGTAGAACGAAAGTGTATACATTTATGGTTTACAAATCAGGTTGGTATACTACCAGGTACAAATAGCCTGAAACTAACCTTTTTTAATTGTTCTAAAACGAAAGACGTTTTCTCCTTATATCACAAAAAGTAGTTCAGAGTAAGTATTATTTTAACAGGACATATTGGGAACACGTTTTGAAGCTTCTCGTGAAACGGAATACGCGTGACGCGCTGCAAACATTTCACACGCTAAACTGTAAATTTATTTTTGTAAATTTATTATATCAGTGTACCGAAATATTAAGATAGTAGGTATGATAAAACCGTTTCCATTAAAACGATGGTAGTATTCTAAATAAAAAATATAATAAACAGTCAACTGTATAACTGATATAACCAGAATTGCGTAACAACAAATATAACATAGACTAATACCGGACAACTCCATGCTAATAACAAAGAGAAGTGTTCGAAAAAAAAACCTAGCGACATAAGATGAACTATTGAATTAATTAATGTTAGTACTATTCTGTTCACATGCACTTTCCGTTGTGTACAATGTTTGGCATCCTACTGCTCTGGTTTTAGTAATTTATTTGTCTTATGACAACGAAAAATGGTTCTTCATTTAGAGAAGAAAGTTCTTCTTTATATTGTTATGTTGGTAGTGTAAAGCTCAAATAAACTGAAGCGGCCTGTCATACGTTGCCTAGAGGTGGAAACACAATAAATTGTTCTCTCAGAATTGGACAAGCAGTCCGGTATAGGTAACAATGCTCAACATTTGCTGAAGAATGTTGAATATCTCATACTGTGCATGTTATTAAATCTTTCATTTCAATTTAAAACTTTTAAGAGTGTAGGAAAGACATCTCTCAACCATACTCGTTCTCCTAAACATTTGGAATATTTTTTTGTTGCTAATTCAAAATTTGCACCTGACTGCCAAATTTTTCAGAAATATGTTTGCAAATATTTCCATGACATACACAAATATTACAGCGTAGGCCAACGAATCACACTATATTTTCCAGGAGCCTCATCCCGAACACATTCAGATGACGAGGAGATTCACTTACCATCCATTAGAGCAAACAGTCTTTTGACTATTACTGATAGGTTTCAAAATGTATGTATATGTCTGACACATCTAATCCATTGCTTTACAAAGAAGTAGCCATTAAAGTAACGTGGCATTCAAAAACACAATTAAGTCAGGCAACTCCTTCGCTCTTACTTCCCTCTACTCTAAAAATACACCGTCGTCTTCATCTCGAGAAGAACCGGAAGTTGTGTTTTCGAACGCGATCAACAGATCAGGTAAACATTTCTAAAGAAGATGCACCTCTTCCAGAGTCATTCATTACTTTACTGTCAACAATTAAAAAACATTTTTTAAAGGCCCTGGTTACGAAAATATCTCCTTTTAATATATTTACCAAACACTGCTGTATTTTTAGGTAATTACAACCACATTACAAATTTTATTATTTTTATTTTTTATGGAAAGTACTGTAAAAGCAGAAAACCACTTAAATAGTACCCATTTGCACACTAAAATCCAAATTTTCCCAGGGGGAGGAACCTCGAATTCACCCTCTTTAAGGGCGCCGCCTACCCGCGCGTGAGAGGCTCAAAAGCGACGGAGCAGTAAGGTCGACCTTGAAGCGCCCATCAAATGCCGTGTGGCCTCAACGAGCCAAGCGCTGAACTAGCGTGCAAGGTTCCAGCTGAACCGTTTTTACTATGGGACTTTCAGCGACAACACTATCATTTTATCTTACGCGACGAAAGGGAAAGAGTCGCTCTACACGTCTATAATATTCAGAATATCGTGAAAATGATTAAACTTACATAATAATCAGCGTCAAAAGTCCCGATTCGGTCACTTTCACACACAAAAAAAATACTTGTTAGGAACGATAACAGTTAATGGCAAAATTATATACCTGTACTAAGATCCTTAAATGCTTTTCGTAGCCTAACCGCGTGACAGCATGTTGAATGGTTTTCGAATGAAATCAGGATTGTTAAAGGTCTGCGCGCCTCTTCACGATTCTAGTAGACGGCGCCCTTAATAGGTCGTTATTGGAAATAAAACTCGGAAATAAATGTCAACGATCCTGCCCCCCTCCCTTTTTTTTTTAAGAGAAAACCTTCCGCCATCACATCTAGACAGTATAACCTTCAAAAGTGCTTACTTTATCCCGAACAAACTATAAAAAGGTCAAAACAAGATAGTTTTTGCATTAACATACATCTGTAGCAACGCCCATGTGTTTCAACAAATCCTCCTTGGTGTAGTCTATTAAAGGTCAAGTGAGCACTTAACTAACGGCTATCTTATTAAGTCTGTGAGTGAAGACTGAGAGAAGTGACCACGAGGATGTTGGGAGGTGGGGAAGGTAGAGAGTCTCCAGACATGGTCAACTTGGACGAAGGCTCCACAAGCCCGGAGGGACGGGTAGAGGTCCGAGGTTTCCAGACTACGACATCGTCCCTGAGGTCGTCGTAGCAGCGAGGCGTTAGCGCACAACTAGGGCTAACAAGCCGGTCGCCAACAACACCAGCAGAGCATCTTCATGAATAACAGAATCCCATATCCCGGAGAGAACCCGTGGCACGAAGCATCTTCCATCCCCCACCCCCTTCTTGCCCATACATACTTGATCGCCGCTTCTCCATGAAACCAGATCTAGATTGAGGGCAGGAGGGGGGAAGTGTACAGAGATACCAGGTCTGAAAAATACTACCTTGAAGCAACATATTTCAACACGCGAATGCAAAAATCCGGTCAAATTTGCGTTTTTTAAAATTATTTTTAGAGATGATGGTTAGGGACACGAAAATTTCGCGAATTCAACGAACCGCATGCAAGAATCTAAGCACCGTCTATTTGTTTTTGTCTGCTTTTCCGCTGGTAGCAAATAACGGTCTAACGGTCAGTGCTTGAATATGTATAGGACAGTTGATTGTAACCGGCAGGTCATCGATTTAGCGATATTTTCCTGTCACTAATGATAGTTTATCGCGGGTAAAATTGACTGCTGGATTTCAACACACGTTCAGTTTACCAGAAGATTAGGAGCGGTTAACCTGATTGACCCTGAGCCAATAAGAATATCGATATTGTAATATTTGATGCATGTTATTGGTCTGCGACAGCTATGTTATGTCAGCAGTAGAACACCGAATCCTACAGGATGTTTCAGGAATAAACGTCAATAAAGAGGCGGGTGATAGAGGAGCCTAAGACCTACCAAATAAACCACTCTTTTATAGTCAGATTCGCAACCGTCTAAAAATTACGAATTTAAAAAAATGGCTACACTCTACCCTGAGCTAAGCGTTTACTGATGGCGGAAAAAGAATGTTCCACGTGGAACTAAATTTGTACACACCAAAGGTGACTAGTGTCGTCACATTTAAAAACACATTTCATGTCACTGAGAGTACAGCTTCGTGGGGTGAAAAAAAATCACTTTTACAAAAGTTGTGTTTGGTTCGGAAAGATGCCTCAAGTTTACACGAGGTAACAAAATATCAACGGGTCACATAAACGGTCACCCGCCCTTGGAACACTGCCACATAGTATAGCCAATTAATTAGTAAAAATCAGTATTTTAAATTAACAAGCGTCGATGCAGCAAATGTGCAAACATAACGTAATGCAAAGTATTCACGCAATGTATAATCAGCTAAAAAGTTGAATTTATTACGTGAGTGAATAATGAAATGTAACTTTATTGAAACTATAAATATTACACAATGTATGAAAGTATTAAAATGTATTTTGGATGTAATGTGTTTAATTTGTGAGGATAAAATGAAATGTTTTTAATAAAAGTGGTAATAGTCAGTTATTACATTAAATAAAATCAATATTATCGAAATGGAAAGTTAAGATAAACGAATTACATCACCGAACACCCTTGCGTAGTCGCTGCTTCATATTCACAGCGGCCACGGTTATGTAGAGGTTAGTGCGCTCGCCTCCCATCATAGCGAACTGTGTGTAATTCCTGAATAGCCTCACAGGCATAATTTTTCAGCAACAGGTTTAAATATCTTATGTACACATCTGCAGCTCTGCTTCGTGGTCAGTGATTGGCTGTTTTTAACTCTCAGCGTCTCGGGGTTCTACCAACAAATCACAGATGCGTGGTGTCGAAGAAACTTCATTCTGATTGGCTAAGGCCTCAGTCCAATGAGCGACGCATCTGCTCAAATAAAAGCCGCCAATAACCGCGAAGCAGAGCTGCAGTTGTACACGTAAGGTAATGAAACACATTGGCGAGATGTTATTTTCACCAAAATTAAGTCGTTGTACTCACATGCATCGGAGCTCAAAATCTAACTACTGAAATGAACTCGCAATATTTCCGTGCCTATAGTCACACCCCCTTAAGGCTCGGTTTTAGTCGCCATATTTAATTTTATCATTTTTTATTTTGGAATTCTATTTACATTTTATGTACATTTTTTGGAATTCTATTTACATGTCGCTAGAGTACAGACCATACGATTCAGCTGTTGACATATATTTACGCCGCAATGTGTGTGGTAAATGTTTTTACGTTCATAACTTGCCCGATAAATGGCGACCTAACTATACATTACTAGCTCTATTGCCGTGTTTATATTGTAGCTCAAGGTAAATAGAATTTGCGGTATAGTCGCCGATTTAACAATTTTCTTCTCAGAACTCCAAAAAAAAGCAAAACATAATAAAATCCAATATGGCGACTATAACTGAGCCTGAAGGGTCGTCGGTAGATAAGCTGCGTTGGTGTGTGTGAGGCAGGAGCGGTAAGGTTGCCGCTGACCGACGTATGTAATGTATTATCGCCTCTCTGTGCAAGCCACTCAGCTGGCGTGCAGTGCTTTACTAGTATCGTTTTCCCTATGGGAATTTAAGCAGTGACCACATTATTTCATTAATGAGTAGCGTAGTTCAAAGTCTAACGGTTGTTTCTATAGTTGTTTTTCGAATCCGATAGTTAATTTTCCAGATACGGTAGTCTGGAAAAGAAATTTTAGGACGTTTTGAAGTGCCTGAAAATAATGTTTCTAGAATTTTTATAACTACAACAGCATAGTTTGAAGTGTGTGTTATTTTCGTAGATATGCAGATATAATGCGAGTTGAATAGTTTAGTCAAAAAGAGAATAGTCGTATCTCGCTGCTACGCATTTGAAGAGCAGGTAGGCAGGCCCCTTAAGAGGGAGTGTTATACAATTTTCTTGTATTTTAAATTTTTCAAGCCACGACATTTATTCAAACTGTATTATCAAAACTTTCTCTTCGCCAAAGCAAAGGATAAATACTTAGTAAACTGCTTGGCACAAATAATAATGGAATCTTTCATTAATTCGTCATGCATAGAGACACTGGAAGATCGCGAAAATATTTAACATAGTCTCCAATAAACTGCAGTATCTCAATCGTGACACGTGTGAATAGTTTTCAGGCAAAGCACACATGCTCTGTGTTAAAACTGTACAGTTCTAATTAGGTCTGTTGAAGAGGGACACAGCGCTTCATATAAACGATAGCTAGGGACTGGAAAACTTCGCGAATTCAATGACCTGTAGGGTAGAATCCATTCTACTATTGTTGTAAAACTGTTATTTTACTAGGTATTACACATGATTTATAATTGTTTGGTGGCTGTAGCCAGAGGTAGGCATTTTGTAATGAAACTATTTAAGTGGTTAAGTTAAGGGTGAGGGTTACTGTTAAATGAATTATGTTAATGTAATTATAATTATGTGGCTTTACTCTACACAAGTTAGTTACAAAATACTACACGGTTGTACTACATAACTTAGGTAGGAGGGGAGCGGCTATTTAACTAATTACTTAATCTACTGTATGATGGGTGACCCTTTGGACACCTTAGACCTCACCGTTAGCATGATGCCGGAGGCTGATGATGATTGTGTCGGCTATCGACGGACGGCGGCACGTCGTGGGTCTCGACCCAGGACCATCCTGGCGAGGTGGTGACGGCTGGAAGGCTTGAAGGAGACAGACCTCGATATCCCCGATACATTGCATTATATTGACACACTTCAGTGCCGGTGGGGAGAATCGCTGAGGCCCTTGTCCTGTGCAACCCTTGACCTGATTGCACTGCCGTCGTCGCTAGCCCGTCCTCCAGGCGAGGCTCTTGGTATCATAACATTATGCATACTCAAGCCCCGACTATTCGGTCGTTGTCTGCTGTTCCACTGAGTAGCAGCTAGTCGACAAATAGTCGGGGCTTGAGCCTACAGGTCATTGAATTCGCGAAATGTTCCAGTCCCTAACGATAGCCAATAAAGCCTTCAGGTTATACATAGCATGTTGGAGCCTAGCAAACAATCAACTTTTCCCACGATTTACCAGTGTGTCTACCGAATCATTATAGGGAATTCTTGAATGTTAACCTATAATTAGAGCCACGATTTTATGGTGAAAAGATTTTTGCAACATTTGGTTTCGATGCGTCATGTGCACGTCTACGGGTCTGCTACATCGCCCGTAGTTGGATAATTTTACTGTCACTAGCCTTGGCAAATTACAGACGTAAGGGGTAACAATAATCTTATTCTGATCGGTGCAGTCAAACGAGAAACGTGTCTGAACTAAGACGCGCTGCCAATAGCCATGAAGCAGAGCTACCGATGTGCACGAGAGACACTGAAACAAAGTGAGGCAAACATCTTTTCGCGACAAAATCGTGGCCCTACCTATAATTCTTGTGCAATGATTCTGTATGACAAATTAATGAAAGACTCCATTATTATTTATGTCAAACAGTTTGCCAAGAATATATCCTATGCTTTGTCGAAGATAAAATTATGACAATGCAATTTGAATAAATGCTATGGCTCAAAAACTAAAAATAAAAGAAAATTGTCTAACAATCCCCCTTAAAAGTCACGCACATTTGTAAGGCAAGGCGGAAGAAAAAAATCTATCACATTGCTATTTTCAATTTAGTAATTAATTACAGTTACAAATTCGACATCTCTTACCACTGGTACCTAACTACACGGTCGCAACTTTTTCTTAACCTCAAGTCTACGCAAACTAAGTCTTAAAGATGGTCCAGGGGGAAAAAATAAGGAGAAGATATGCGGCGTAGAAGCGTCTTTGGTGCGGCACGCAAACTTCTTGAAAGGAAATTAATAACTTTTCCTAGCGATGGTTCGAAAAGGTACGGGAGGGGAGGTTAGGAGAGGGGAGAGGGGAAGTAAGCAGGCGCCACGCTACTGTATTCGTTATTCCAGAAAAGAATTAATCGTCTTCCTTGCCGCAAGGAGATTCTCTTTATAAATTAAAAAGTTCGGAAGAAAAATGAAAACGTATCTTATATTGCAAATCAATCACCGTAGCCGTCACTCCTAAGATTCAAGCTCGACCTTAAACAGAACGGAAGGGAGGGGGTTGGTTATACCAATGGGGGAGGGAAGGAGGGGGTTACACAAGGGGGAGGGAGGGGAGGGGGGAGTGGCACAGCTGGTGTTCGCACAATTTATTAGACATTCAAGGCTGACAGCCACGGTGTATAGGACGCTTCCCTTCTCAAAATATTGCTTATAAAATAAGCTCCTCTTCTTTTTATTTCTCTTTTGTCCTGCCCGACAATGTTATTTTTTTTTTGTAATTAAAATGAACTAGATTGTTATTTTACGAACCCTTGCAGAAGTAAAACGGTTTTCCTTGTAAAATTACTTGGTAAAGACGTAGTTTACTAGATTTATTCAATTTGCGTTTGCTTACTTGTACCTAATTTTTACTACTTGATTTTTAAATTCAGAGCAAGTAGTGGCCTAAAGCATTACTTTACAGAATTTTTTTAAACTTACGTGAGCTACCTGCTACTTATATTTACTCATATGTTACTGATGAATACGTAGTACCAAATATGATCTTAAAATAATTGCCAACACAAGCTCTATTTCCTAGCGTTCTCTTTAAATATTCAACATAGCATTTATGTTAAGGATACACTTAACTAACAACACGATTTTAAGTAAACTTCCCCTTTAAGTTACGAGGATTATAGTAAGTCAAGTTATATACAGGATTTACTCGGGAATGGTCTAAGTAGTTAATACATCGGAGTTATTTGTATGCATTTAGCTGTACTCAAGTGAATGTGAGCACAAAATACGAATTTGAGCAAAGAATGTCCTAAGTGGACAGAACGTCGACAAAACTTCCATACAGAGAGTTAAGGCTCAGTTTCAGTAGCCATGTTGAATTTTATTATTTTTAGCTGTTTTGATATTCTGAGAAAAAAAATGTCAAATCGGCGACTATACGGCAAATTCTATTTACCTTGAGCTACAATACAGGCATGACAATAGAGCTAGTAATGTATAGTCAGGTCGCAATTTGTCGGGCCAATTATGAATATAAAAAAATTTGCCACACACATTGCGACGTAATTATAAGTTAACAGCTAAATCGCAAGGTCTGTACTGTAGCGAAATGAAAACAGAATTTGAGGTACATTGCATATTTATAATTTTTCTTCCTAGAATTCAAAAAAAAGCGAAAAATAATAAAATCCAATATGGCGACTAAAACCGAGCCTTAAATACTATATAAGCAGAGTTCACGTACAGGCTAGTCACCATAAATTGAGCACTCACAAAAATATATGATAAATAAATTTAATTAGGACCATATATATTAAGTTTTGAGCTTGGCGAAACCTTTACACGTGTTTAGATACTTGGAAATTTGCATATCAAAACTCGTGAAGATGGCTGCAAAACGGCTAAAAGAAAAAATTAAGCAGAGCTCACTTTATCGTGAACAGCCTATAGATGAAATAAAGTCTGTGGTGAAACAAGCACACTGATACAGACTCGGAACACGGAGCAAAAGCTATTATTGTACTCTCCAAAATTGTAGGCTATTCAGTAAGATATTTATTTATCTATCAGCTACTGAGTAAATCAATTCTACTTCACTAACACGACCAAAATTAATTATGCTCACTGGCTGCTCGATGACGCAATGACATGGGCCTGCATTTAATTGTTTCTGTACTATTGGCTACGCGACTTACAGGAAGTGTCAGATAAGTCAAGGACCAATTGCGAAAGTGGCACCAACTTACAGCCGATGGAATTCTAGATTGGGACCAAAATAAAACGCGAAATTTTCAGGTATCCAGATATACAGATATAATTGTAAATATTTTGTTACTTCACTGGAATTATTTAGCTTTCATGGGTTTTTATAATGGCGTGTCAAAGTCCAAATTTGCATGAAGGATTTTGTACTAGAAATTAAAACCAACAGACTTTCCGAAATGAAACAATTTACACTAAAGAACAGTATTAAATGAGAAATAATTCCATAGAATTGGCAAATTAATATTTCAAATTTAGCCAACTTAAAAAAAAATCGATTCAGTTTCATTTGTACATATCTTCACCTAACCTGTGGCAGTGTGAATAATTTCACTCCTATAAGTCACCTGGTTTTCCTTCCTAGTCGACACTGTTATGCAAATTTTGGATTTTTGACACGCCACTATACAAAAACTATAAAAGCTAAAACAAACTCATCACTGCAAAAAAAATATATAGTCACTATGTGTGTCAACAAAGCAAACCATCATACAAATATAAAAATTACTAAAACAATTACAATTTTTGGAGGACCCCCTCCTTACGGACTTTCTCTGAAAAAAATTCAAATGCCCTTAGTTCCAATATAAATTACAATAATGTTACATTGTAGAGGCGCTGTCTTTGATTCACATTCCATACAATACATTCTGCGGAAAAAAAGTACAATTCGTAATTCCCTAACTAATGAAGTAATATGTATGCAAAATTTTCGTAGGAAGTTATTTGGGTTGGGAAAGCCACAGTCTTGTTCCGTATCTAAGCTTATGAGCCGCTTCCTCCAATTTAGATTAAAGTTTGGAGAGTTCGTTAAACGAAATGGGAATTATTAAGCAGTTTTCACTGCCGTAATGTGCACTACGCGTATAACGCTGCAGAACGCAGATGTTTCGTCCGGAGAAAAAAATTTCAAATGCTCCATGTTCACTGCAGGGAACCAAACATAGGATTGAATAACATATGTTACTTCTCGTGCTGTAGGAAACACTCGTTTTGTATCATAATATTGACTATTCAGTATGGAATGATTACAGTTTACGCTTCTACGTGTATTTCTGCACATAAATATCAGCAAGTTTTACACGATTTCATTAAAATCCAAAGGGTAGTTACTGCTTACATGTTATGTCTAAAGTGTTACACAATAATGCGTTACATAATCAAATGTAATGTGCGCTATGCAAATTAGGCTGGTTAGCTAAGCCTCTATTATAGTTCATTCGAATAATTCTTGCTGAAATACTGAACCAGGAAGAGACGAAGAACGATTAAGCATGGTAATATAGGACCCACAGTGCGCGGTCAGCATTACTATAAAAATAAAAATACAGGTTCATGTACTAGACATACTTCTATGTACTTTTTTTTTAAAATAGAGAATTTAGATACCGAAACTCGTGACAGTTAATATAAATACAGAGATTAGGATCTATTTAAATAATAGTTTATGGGTTTTACAATGATACGAGATAAAATGCAAAACTTATTCATTAACCGTTTACTAAACAGTACCGGCTGTAACACTTTGGTACCAAAACTTAAAAAAAGAACATCTTACTCGGAAAATTACTTGGAATAGCCTTTATTTTGTTATATTTTCGGAAATTCAAATTAAAATTTGATGACAAAACAATACATATATATATATATAACATATAACAATATATTTAAACTTTCGTTTCAGTTATTTCAATATATTTAAATGATTTTGATTCCTTGTTTAAAAAAATAACGTATTTGAACACTTCGTGTATATTATTCACCTTTGCTGTATTACATGATCTACGCTATTTAACTACCTAGTCGAAAAAAACTAACGGTATCAATTTGTGTCACGTACATCGAATTCCGTTCTTGTTTTTAAATTTAGAAAACTTGCACGCCATAAGAAGAGTAGTTCATTTTTGGTAACTAAATTATTTTGCACCTTCTTTTACATCCGCAGTTGTGCTGCGAGGTCGGTGATTCGCTGGTTTTAACTATCAGCGTCTAGGATTCTACCCGCAAATCACAGATGTGTGGGGTCGTAGTAACCTAGTTCCTGTTGGCACAAGTTAAGTGAGTGATGCCTCATAAAAAAATGCCAATATCTCCGAAGCAAAGATGCCGATGTACACGTAAGGAAATGAAACAAGCTACTTGAAAATTATTTTCGACAAAAGTCAGTTGCCCTAACCATCTCTCGTAACATCTCTGTCGACTAGATGTTAAGTCTTACTTATGTACCTAAAAACTACACTTACCTGTCACTTTCTTGCACTCAGATGACACAAAACTGCTGGCTGAAGACACCAGACAACTGCAAAGAAAATAAACACAGTATTAGCGCAACGTATATCGCCGTTCAGTTTGAAGCACTACAACTTCATGATTGTTCCTGTTATTTATGATTACATTTCCTTCACATTAAAATATTATTTAAATGCGATTTTTAAACGAACACTTATTTGTAAAATCAAACATTGTACGTATTTTAAAGCACGCAAATAAAATAAATGAAAGTACTCGCATAAAATTAATAAGGGGATTATAATATCTTGTATTAATTCAATGTAATCACAGTTACAAAATACACTATTGCGATTTTTTGTACTTAGAAATTTTTTAATTTGTAAAAACATTTACTCGTGCAATTATACTACAAATACATATTTAAAGTAGCTCTTGGGAGCTTATTTTAGTGAGGCTTAACTCATTAATGCACACGGGTAAGTTTCCAGTATTTGTGCATAAAAAAGGACAGTAAAATTATGATTTCGATGCAATATTGTCAGAGACCAGGACATTTCGCGGATTAATTTGAGAAGATGTTAGATTTCAAACTCCCGTACATGTTAAGTACTTTTGCAGTCGGGTCATTGTTCATTGTGACTTAAACCCTAGCTTGAGGACTCTGAACCAATAGCAGACCTGCATGTAAACACTCAGTGACTTCCGCGCTACCTTGTCACATGTACAACTGTCCACTCACTGCAGCAGCAGACAATGTATAGGTCATTCGGAATAAAGTGGGCACTAAAAATTTAACCATTGAAAAATATCACTAGCCGTTACTGCACATAATTCAACACTAACTATAGTTACCTTACTGTTTGTGTGATTGGCAGCGAAATTACGCAATATAGTTCCTCTGTGTTTTCCTATTTAAATACAACAATACAGATATATATCCAACCGAAATCGGCATAAATATATTTCATATAATTAATAAATAATTTATTTTACTAAAGTGTATCGATTCCTACTGACAGCACAACTTATCTTACACGCGTAAGCATCAAGTGACGTGTCCAGAGAGGTTAGACATGTCCTGTCGTTAGCCGGTACGCGCGGAAAGATACGAATTGTCTGAAAATAGAACTTAAGCAGGGCAATTTTTAATGTTCTCTTTATCCCAAACCGCCTATACAAGTATCTGAATACATAGTGTATAAAGGACTGTGGAGTCCAGTTGGCGGGTTATTGAACCCGCCACATTTCCGGATCTATAATCATTATGCATTTATGCACAAAACTATAAAGGTTAAATTTCATTCTTTTTTTTTTTAATTACAGATATAAAATAACGAATTTATTTTTGCAACCAACGCCTTTAAGATACTTCCTTTCTCTGATTGGCCTACTAGCGTCGAAGCGGTTAAGTGCGACTCGTGCAAATATTTCACTTTACTCCCGTGAGAAAAAAAAACAGACGTAAAATGTAAGTGTTTCAATTAAACATAATATAATTTGGCTGAGGACCAGCAAACCACGTTTGCAAACACCTCGCATGGCGACAGCTATGAAAGGGGTGTAAAAATGAGTCGTGCATATATGAATCTGAATAGGTGAACGTAGACCGCAGAAGTAATGGTGTGTTAATAGGTTATGTATGAGAATTGAAAAAAAAATTAATGGGAAGGGATAATATCTCCCAATAAACGATAGCAAACATGAGGTGTCACGAGCTAGTGGAAAACATAGTGAAGGGGAGGGGGTGAGACGAACGATCACCTTTATAAATTGCTTCGTCAAAATAATTTTCTTAAAATTTTTACATATATAATTATGTAAATTAGTAGAAGTCAAAGCGGCAGAGTATAGCGAATGGTGCGAAGTACTTTATTTAAATTATTGGCTTTTACGTAGAACTATAGAGTGCAAAAAATATTTATAAAAATTAAAAATATTACACAATATCGAATACTGATATAATACACGGTCAAAGTTTAAGGACGTTAAAAAAAAACGTAACTTTATGTTTGTATGAAATAGGATTAGTTTTGTAGACGATTTTTGGAGTATATTCTCTTCTAACAAAAAAATTTAGCTCAGTCGGTTTTGCCATAACAGCAAAAATTTTACATTTGCGCTATTTTTAACAATTCTTTTAATATAAGAATGTAGTTAAAGGGTTTATATATATGTTAAGCACTAGTCTGTGACATGTGGTTTGTATGTAAATTTTTTATTTCATTAAGTTCATTATTATCTGCGACTTGTACGAACGAAAAAATCATGTACATTTTGAAATGTCATTATGGGTTATCTGGCTCAGATAAATTTTTGTAAGAGGGAAATTTACTCACAAGTAATGTCTACACGACTAATACTATTTCATACAAACATAAAATTATGTTTTTTTTCCCACTTTAATGTCCTCAAGAAAGACATTTTTTTTCTCAGAAATATATAATTATCAGGTTGTTACAAGCAATGCTGTCGACGTTAAACCGCTGTAAAGGCATCCTGGTGTAGGACGAAGGCGGACAGTATTTCAGAAATAAATAGAACGGGAGAGGTTAGAGAACTCCAGGACGACAACCTCCCCCCCCCCCCACAATGGCCAGGACAGTTTCATAGCCACTGAGAGGATGGTTGATTGCCTCAGTTCGTCTCCAGGGACGCCACGAGTACGTCCCGGCGCAAATCAAAGGCGAAGACACGAGGGAGGGAAAAAATTTTGTCCGGGCGGAGGGTAGGAATGTAATCAACTGGCCACCGCCCCGCTGAGACCTCTCCGACATCACGGACCTTGGGGGATGTCGCCCGCAGATAGCAGCGCTATCTCCGAGCTAGTCCAGTGTTGCCACGCTGAGAGACTTCCCCTACAACCGAGGGAAAAACCCAGAGTTGTGTACCATAATCAGTAGACACACCAGGGGCGTCATTTGGGGCTACAGGGGGGGGGGGGGCAAATGCCCCCACCCTGGATTCGGAATTTTTGTGTATAAATATATTATTTGTATTTTTACATGTAAATAATGCTAACTTAAGGACATAAAACTGAAGTTTTATTATTAAAGTATCTAATTTATACATGCATAATTAATAAAAAAGATGCAACAAGGTCACTGTCGTCAGAAAACAAAATCTTGCCCCCCCCCCCCTGGAAAAACCTGAAATGACGCCCCTGAGACACACTGGAAGATCGCAAAAATATTTAACATAGTTTTCAATATACTATATATAGTATCTCAATATAGACACGTGTGAACAGTTTTCAGCAAAGCACACACGTTCTGTGTTAAAACTGTACAGTTATAATTGGGCCTGTTGAATAGGGACACAGAGCCTCATATAAACTATAGCTAGGGACTGGAAAACTTCGCGAATTCAATGACCTGTAGGCTCCATTGTACTATGTATACTCAAGCCCCGACTATTCGGTCGTTGTCTACTGTTCCACCGAGTAGCAGCTAGTCGATAAATAGTCGTCGGGGCTTGAGTAGGCATAGAACAACGGATTCTAGCCTACAGGTAATTGAATTCGCGAAGTTTTCCAGTCCCTAACGATAGCCAATATAGCCTTCAGTGTTACACATAGCATGTTGGAGCCTAGCAAACACTCAACTTTTCCCACGATTTACTACTAGTGTCTCTAATAATCAGATATGATGGTTTATCGCGGGAAAAATAGACAGTTTGCGGGATTTCAATATAAGTTACGTTCAGCTTATTAGATTATACCGTTGCCACCTCGTCGCTTATGTTTCCTACTAAATATCATGCACTCTTCACTCTAAATCCGTATCATGCCACAATCACAACAGCGCGACAGACGTGACGCGAAGGGCGCGATGAGAAATAAAAAATTCTCGTTTATGTGAACACTATTTGGCTGGCACGTGACAAACACGGGGAAAAATATGACACGTAAATACGAGTATTTCCTTACCACCAGATAGGTAACCTCTCATACGAAACCTTCGAAATATACAAATAAGTAAATTTACAACTAAATTCTTGTGTATTTTACAACAATTATTTGAAGTGACACAAATATTTTTGACAACCGGTTTCCAAGAATGTCGTCTTTGTAAAAGTAGGCCGACAAAAAAATTTGTAAAATAATTAGCGACATTCTCGTTGCAGTGTCTAGACTGATAGATGTTTCTTGACATTATTTGTTAGAAACATTTTCTGCTAAAAGGGGTTTTTTTTCCTGTGTAGGAGTAAGACAGACGAGAGACAAAGAGCATCGTCTTGCTCGAGCTGCCGTCCTTGTATGTGTGTGTGTGGATGTGTGTGCGCACACAGACGAATTCCTCGTGAATCAGCATTACGCAAAAACTATGAGAGATACAAAAATTTCCTAAGAGAAAGATTTAATCACAATTTATGTATAAAATAAGAAAAAAATATCAGGTACAAAAATAAAAATAAAAAAGACGTTGAAAACTGAGGTGAACCGTGCTGTTAAAGGTGAAAATTCGATACCTGCGAAGAATCCTCTTTACCCGTAGACACATCCGATTTTCACGAAAAAAAAAAAAACATTTTATAAATTTTGAATAATGGAATATTTCAATAATTTGTCATGCATAATCATTGCAAGAAAATTCTTAAAAGTTAGCCTATAATTCTGTTACAATGATTCACATCCCAGCAGACTGTTGTACTCCAATGGTGAAGAAAAATTGAGCCATAAACCTATGAGTGGACTACAAAAAAAGAGCTTAACAGATTTGTCAGTAGAGAGAGGCTGCAGTTTCCGTCGACGGAGAATTCCTTAGCCCAGCTGCAATATGCCCTGTGGTTCTCAACTCTGATTTATCAAGTCTAATTGCAAACATCTTCTAAGTCACTTGGCCAGCATTCAAAGCAGAGTTACCGATATACAGTCCCTACCTATCCTCTACTAGCTATTACCCGCAACTGAGTTCGAGTGATTTTTAAATTAACGTATTTCATAAATTAATAAAAAATTACGTTTTGATAAATTGTTTATCTTAGTGGGAGAGAAGTGGGCGGAGTTTGAGCCCGACCGCCCTGACTGCAGCGCCATACACACACAGCATTATCGGTAACTTGGTGAGCTGCACTCCGCCATTTTGCTGGCCAGGGAGGCCATTTTGCTGGCGTGTGTGACTGAGTTCGCTGTCCTACCGGCTGTTTCGCTTCCGTATTCCTAAATGTCCTATGGTCTGTTGTTCCAATGAGTAGCAGCTAGTGGACAAATGGTCACGGCTTGAGTATATACAGGATAGTGGATTCTAACATACAGGTCATTCGATTTGCGAAATATTCCTTTTCCTACTTATAATTAGAGACCTGAAAAATTAGCGTACTCTTTTAGGCGTAAGCTAGAATTCAAGCAACTATAGGTGTGTGTCACGTTTATAATTGGCCGTTGGCTTACTCGACACTTCCTGGAAGCAGCTGAGCCAATAATAAAACTGTAACTGAATACAGGCCCATTTAACTGTCAGCGAGCAGCTAACTGCTATCTGCACGATTTCACAAATATTCTTGGAAGCTAACCTACAACTCAGTGAATCCCCGAATTTTTCCCTTCTCTGCTTATAATCAAGTTAATATGGCGGAAATTAATCTTGATTAACTATAACATTCCCCATAATTATAGGCCAGGTAATTTCACTGATTAAACGACCTGCCAGCTATTTCTCTCTCTCACATTATACACTCCGTTTTTTATTTTCTCGTTCTCTCTGGCTCTATCTACACTAATTTTTTCCCATTGTAAATTAAGAGAATTTTAATGCTGTTCTTCATACTACTACTTTAATGTTTTCGTCTGAGGTTTACGGTTGGAAATTTTTTATTCGCTCATAAAGGCGGTATTATTCAGAGCGCGCGCACCAAATTCGACCGTATTCCTGACCTTTTCAGTCACATCCAGTGGATAAAAGACTTCGCTCGAGAATTCATTGATAGGAGGCATCTTCAATCATTTCGTTTGTATTGCTTGGGTAAAAGAAAACGAGTAGCTCACGTAATCCTGAAATATCCATTTGTCTCTGTTCTATTTTCAAGGAAACTGTAATCAATGTGTTCTTTGAACAATACTTGAAATAGGAGTATATCACAAACTGAGATATTCCCTTGGATGTACACTATTAGTTCGCAGTAATATACGTTCATGTTTATCCTGGAACCCTCAATACAAGAGTCACTCAAAGAGACATGAGTTCTCGGTAGGGCAAATCGACCTTATATCGTGGTATACCTTATACCGTGATAAATCACATTTCAGACATCACAGTGTTGGCTAGTAAAAATTGATCTGCTTAGGAAAAAGTAATTTTTCATATGTTCAGGATGTACTGAGACAAATGTTTTGTCTAAGAGACATAATTTTTTGTATATCGATCGTATGGGTATTTATCTCATTAATTTATTTGTGCAAGCTTTGTAAATTTACCGCTGGGAGGCGTGGCAGCGAGAGGACACAAGTGTGTAGACGGTTGACGACGAGGAACGTAGTTGGAGCATAGTAGTCGAAGGAACCTGGATGAATTTAAACCACCAGACTGGAATAGTAGATAAAAAGTGTTGATGTGGAACGTAGGCGTAGTGGCTAAGATGGCCCTACACATAATTCTGGTTTTACTATTTGTGGTTTGGCAAGTTTTAAGGACAGCCGGCGAGAGGACTACTCTACGGTTAAGGGCTTGTTCCCGAGTTTTTTTTTTTTTTTCAGACTGGTGCCAATAACTCAAATATTTTTTAACCAAAAGTTTTGAAAAAAATTGAGTCAATGTGCAATCACACGATGCACAATACTGTAGTCGCGTTTTTTTCTTTAATAAAGTACCATTCGCCAGCAAAAAAAAAAAAATAATAATAATTTCCTTCATTTTTGCTTATTTTCACGACGAAAAACGTGGTATTTTGGGTAATGAAATCTAAAAAAACCGTTCAGTATAATTCAACAAAAAAATTCAGCTACAAATTATAACATATAAGTGTCTGTGCAGCGAAATTTTGATATGAGTATTAGGTAGCAATAAAAAAAAATAATGTCGAAATCACTGCAAAACTCCGTAACAAGGCCTTAAGGACCAAAGGATTTTGGCCGTTAAGGATTATCCAAGGAACGTCTTCGACAACTGAAGAGTCACCAGTGCAGCGGCGAGACGTCGACGATGCCCGAGTATAAGACGACGGGCGCATTGGCCTGGTGGAAGTAATTATTATTAGGCAGGCGTCGACGCCCTTGAAAAGTGCATTACGACAGTCCGGCAGGGATATAACTTTCAATAATAGCTTCAGTGATCCGTTAACTAAAAAGACAGATTCTAAGTGCGTAGGTCGCCGTCCTAATACGTAAAAACGTCTTCCCATAGTAACTGTACGCGATTTAAAAAAGCTGAAGTAAATTAAAATAAATGTAACGTAAACCAACAGTACCTTTGACAAATGAATGAACAATGTGAATCCTCCGTTTCTTTCAAACATAATGAATACTTTGTATATCGTATAAAATATGGTTGCTAAAACTGTCTCGACCTTTAGACCAGAGAGTGGCAGTGTCGATACCACACGATTCCACCTAGAACGGGGGTTTCAATACAGAAACCAACGCATAATAAGCACAGAACACAAAATATGGGCTGAATTGGAGACGAAAATAACAGTGGTAAAATTTACTACGAGAAAACTTGGCAACACCGCACGGAGATAGTCCCCTCTTGCGCTCCACGTCCAGTATTAGTTTACGTGCGTTATGCCATTTAAACGTATGTAATGTTCGGATTGCGCGGGATTTTAACCAAGACTCATAATTAGAAATGATGGTTTATCGCGGGAAAACTTGACCATCTGTTGGGTTTCAATGCACGTTCATCTTATGAAAATATTACTGGCTTTTGCTTGTACGTCGAGCAGTTACCCTATTTGACTGAGCCAATAAGAATCCTGCTATTGTATTATTTGATGTCTGTTATTGATCTACATACAGCTACGTTGTGTTAGACCTATATCACCCAATCATACATGTCACAAGAGAAGAAAGTACAGTGTTTTCAAGGGTATGTTGGCACAAAACATTTTCGCGATATACCATTATCTTTACTCATAATATACAGGTCAGAATGGTAGTAAGATAGTAAGATATCTTTTTGGCGTAAGAGCGGACTAACTACAGTGCTATGTTGCCACACTGTGCATACAAATTGTCATCGTACAACATTTTGTCACAAACACTTTCGTCCTTACTTTAGCTAAGGTTAATTCTACTACATGTTAGAAAGATCAATGTTATAAGTTTGTCACAGGGAAAATTTCTGCCACTTGAGCGCTGGTATCGCTAGTGCACCAAACTGACCAATCACAGAGCTTTCCTGAATTTTAAGTTACATTAAGTTGATAATTTAAAACGCGAAATCGTGTTATTTTCACATTAAAATTAAATTAAAAGACTAATATAAATTCCAAGTTTATTTAAATATAATTTTACTACAGTTTCGTATTTATCTGGTACATTAGCGATTGAAGCGAAACTAGCGGTAGAAATTTTCCTTTTATCAAGCTCTTCCATAGGAAAAAGTATTTTCTTTCTAACCTGTAGTAGAATTAACCTTACTTTAGCCTAGGATTCTCGTGGTGTACTTATAATACGGTTTGTCTGGGGATCCAGTATAATAAATTATTACCACAATTAGTTCTACGCCTAACATTTCGTTGGCAGGGGCATTAGAAACTTTAATATCACGAAGCAGGGTAGGTTTACTGTGTATTGACCTGGTCTGAAAGTATATATTTGATCGCAATGGACGACTTGAAAAGAGGCGGAGCTTCAGTCAGGTGTGGGATACAATTTCTATCTCGATGGATACCGCAGCCGAACATAACCTTCATTTAGCTGTTTGGCTTCACATGTCCCGGATGAGATGCACGTCAAGAATATTGATTATTTGTTTGGAATTTGCCGTTTTTTCAGGTAAACATTAATGTTATGTATTTGCGTATCTTAACCATGAAATTGAAACTAATATGTTTTACCCTTGCGTGCAAATCTATGAATACGCAACATTTTTGCTATCTGAAATTACCAACTAACACATCAGCATGTTTGTAAACAAGCTTTGTTTCCCACAGTACTTTTCTCCTGCGGTGACGTCAGGGGGCGTGTACTTCAAGTCGTCCATTGTGTACGTTCTATCGTTGACGAGTTTCGAATCCCGGGAAGTTTTCTCCGAATGGAAAAGTTTTTCAGCACTGTCAAAATAACTACAAACGGCTTGTATGTAGACTGACGTACAGCACACGCATTGTAAGTTGGCAGCAAGTGCAAAGCGAGAGGCACGCACTGGCCTTTACTTCTTACTATCCAAAAATAAGATTTTAAGGTCACCGCTTAAGTCCCATACGAAAAAAAATTACTACAGCTAGTTTGCCGCGATGTGAATAGAGGCGATATGCTGGCCGTCGAGCGTAGTACTCCGGCTCTTATCGCACCGCTGCTCTCACGTTTCAAACGTGGAAATTGGGAACCGGTATGCACTCCTCTTAAATACTGCAAATACCATTAATCGTGCATCGCGAAAATGTTTTGTGCCAACATACCCTTGATAACACTGTGGTTTCTTGCTACATGTATGATTGCTTGATGTAGTGTCTGACACAACGTAGCTGTCAGCCGACCAATAACAGGAATAAAATATAACAATCGCGGGATTCTTATTGGCTCAGTCAAATAGGGTAACAGCTCCAAGTACAAGCTAAGGCCAGTAATCTTTTGGCGTGTTGAACGTGTGTTGAAACCCAGCAAACAGTCAAGTTTTCCCGCGATAAACCATCACCTCTAGCCGCAATAATATACTGAAAGCGGTATAAATGCCATGCTCTAGTCAAATAACCTTGCTATAAACCTACAAATACATAACATCTGGCCAATACTGATGATGCTATTAGACGTGAGTGAAGAGGTTTTGGTCAGCGCTTAACATCGAGGTCTTTAGCGCTGGTGAGGGGCGATATGATGTGAGTACGGAGCGGCGCCGGAATGAGAGGGCGGGGGAAACGGGAGATCCCCGAGAAAACCCGCCGACCAGCGGCATCGTTCGGCACGATTCCCACATACGAAAATCCGGGAACCGATCCCATCAAGAATCGGACCCGGATCGCCTTGGTGGGAGGCGAATGGTCTGACCCCTCGGCCACCGCGGCCCCTACCGCGCTATTAGTCGTGTATTAATTTTGAACTAGGAATATATTATCATATTTTAGAGTCATCAGTCGAATGCATTTTTATAATTATTATGTGTATATATGTATTAGCAAAATGTATGCAAGCATCGTTGCGATTTATAAATAGGAATTTGAACACGTGGGACGACACCCCACATTAAGGGCACCGCCTACCAGGCAATTCAAATGCGTTGTTAGTAAATACGTTTTTACAAAATTCGTCCACGTGTGCCGGTAGTGACAACGTACGAAAAGAAAACACACTTCAGACAAGGACGATGTTTCACTGTTAGAACACAATACTTGCGCGCTTTAAAGTCGCCCGTATAGCTGAGCTTCTCAAGCGCAAAACAAAACATGGGTTACTCGCTGCAAAACCGTTCCTGGGGTCATATTCATGAAATCTTGCCAGATTATTCCATTGCGAATTTTCTGGAAATTTCATATTGGATTCCATTCTGCTGTTTTTGAGTGAAAATAACTTCGAAATGAAATTATTCCATGCAGAAAAATCGCACATGCTCTTGGGGATGGTAAGATGCCATTCCGCAATACCTTGAAGCCGGCAGCCATGACACTTTTGCCGTGTATTTCTACAACCTAGCTCTTTTAAACAGATTAAATAAAGTACTGCAGGGTTCCGCGCGTATATTAAATTGTGTCAATATTTCGCTTGTTCATTTTCAGATACACGATCGCAACAAAGCACTAATTTTACTATAAGACACACATTCAATGTTACGTCAGTGAATAATATAGTAACGGAACCAGAAGACTGTGCGACAGCGCAGTGTAGTGGTAACTGTGCTTTTCTAAACACTTCCTGCAGAGTATTTTTGAAAATAAGTTCGAGGCACCCAACTCCCAATCGTTTTTTATGTAACAAATCTTTACTACATTGCAATTTTATTAATTAATATTATTTTTTTTATCGTTGTAACGTAATTATATGAAGTTTCATATGTAGACCTACTGGAGTTTACTTACCAAAAATATGTACAGAAAATTCTGCTCAAGAAATAACTATTAAACCAACATACACTCCTTTAGCTATTTCTCCTACTGTTGTGACTTAAATTTCAGTACCATCTATAACTACGCAATACATGATCAATCTTACGTAGAAAATTTAATACTTATAAACAACCGTGCTTGTAAAATAAAATGCAAACTCGTTATGTTCATAAAATTGAAGCACGATGGCAGCCGTGTCCTAAATTTCTAATTAAAATGTTCTGCGAATTAAATGGCTCTTGATATAGACATTGTAACTATTTGTATGTAATAATATTCCATTACAAAACACGTTGCTTGTTAATTATATATAAATTTACTTTCTAATTACATCCACACGAGTGCAAATATTTCGCTCGACCACAGAACGAACTACTTATTTTCTCCAGAAGAGTGCGTTCAGTACGTCAAACAAGTGTAGTGTTCTTTTCACTCGCAGATGACTGCCACTGGAGTGTGACCGGAAGTTTGAAACCGAGGAAGATCTCGCACTAAGATTCCACACTTTGGAATTTCAACTCAAGATTACCATTCTGCCATAGTGAGATAAAGGTCTAGAAATTTAGAGAGTGATATTCGACAATTCGAAATAATTTTCTAACAACTTGACAATCAACCCCGTGTGCTAGGCTAGGACTCGTCTTACATTGGACGCAGTATACCGTGTCTAGTCTCCCCCCCCCCTCCCCGGTTCAACCAACTACCTTTACGGCCAAAACCCACGGTTCTGAAGGGAACAAACAAGCCCTCCCTCTTCTTGTAGATCCTAGACCGCCGCACACAAACAGTCGACCAAGTCGGGCGGATCGACTCCCACACAGCGGAATCAGGTCGATGGTCGTGCTTGTTGGTGCATGGCGGATGGAGGTGGAGGGGGGGGGGGTGCAACGTGCAGTGGTGCAGATCTTCACGCGTGTTATCCCTCGTGACGTCTCACATCATCGTCTACGAGACCAACCGCGCGGATGCTACACCGGATGTCGTCCAACTTGCACGTACATATTTCGCGAAAAATCCTCACACTAGAAGGGGAAAAATTGTCATAAGGCCATAGATTCGAAAACGCACCGGATCTGCGGTACAGTTAGCAATAGTCTGAAGTGCCGACGATATCTTCTCACACGTTTCTATGAATTTTCGCAGTTATAAACTGCACAGTATAAGTTTGCCTGATTTTCACAATTCTCTTCTGAGAAAATTGTCTGGCAACTCCATCGTGTTGACATTTAAACCATCTTGACTTCCTGTAAAAACTGATTCTCTGCAATCTTGTTTAAGGGGGCTCTTTACCTGCGCTTCAAACGCGTTGCAGCGAGTTTTGGCTACTCTTTTTTTTTCTACGAAACTATGTAACGGAAATTATGTTTGTATATCTACGAAAAGCACACACACTTCAAACTATGTCGCTATAGTTCCAAAAATTCGGCACGTTAATTACACGCACCATTTTCGGGCCTCTCAAAATGGTCAAAAATGTGTTTTCCAAACTGCAGTAGCTATATGGAAAAATAACAACCTGATTCGAAAAACTCAACTATAGAAACAAACGTTAGACTTTGACCTCTTCTTCTTCACACACACATGAACGTAGCCTATCCTTAAAGACTCAGAAACGACGGAGACATAGTGGTGACCATGAAGCGAATGAAATGCCGCGTCAACTCGACGAGCCAAGCGCTGAACTAGCGTGCAAGCTTCCCGCCGAACACGGGCTTTACTATGAGCACAGGTGCAACTAAAAGGGGGCACTAGGGCACGCCCCCCCCCCCAAATAAATAACCAACCAAGGTCTTAAAAATTACAATTAATTTAATATTGAATAATCAATTATACTGTTAACAGTAGAATATTCAATGTTCAGCAATGAAAACTGCTAAAATAGCACTATTTTGCACCTTGAAATCCGAAATTTCCCCGGGGGAGGACCCCCGGGCCTCCCGCTTGAAGATGTGGTGGGTGATCCTGTATAATATTCGCAGGACAGCCATCCTTCCCCATCTGAAATTCATAACTTCTGACTACGTTACTGATTACAGGTAGGGGCAGCTTGAGTATAACAGTATTCACAGAATTGTGCCCTTCCCAAATGTCCATTCTAGTTGCGCCTATGACTATGAGACACTAACCGATGACCGTATAGTTTTCTTGGTGGAAAGTCTGTAACAACAAAGTTCAGTGCAGGTCGCAATTTGAGATTCACATACATCCGGTTAGTACATTTTGAAGTACGGGAGTCTGAAAAAGCCGTTTTCAGCCATGTTGGAGGGCTTAGAAACAGTGTTTTTAATTAGTGCTGTGTCATAATAATGAGGTTCCGACACTGCTTGAAGTTTGTTTTCTTTCGTACGTTGGTACAATGGGCACACGTGGAATATTTGTTGAAAACCCCTGTTTACGAACATACTGCAACACATTTGAAGCGTGAGGTAGACGGCCGCCTTAACGTGCTCTTCTCAGAAGAGAAATGTTAAAATTGAGCAAACATACACTGCACAGACAATATTACTGTAATATGTGTTAGTGACATAGCGGAGTGCATAATGTACAGTACTGCTGTAATGAAATTACACAGCTACATGATCCAACCCAAGTTATGAAACGTACATCTTGTGTTGCGGATTGTACAGCAGAAACGTTGCGTTTTCAGACCTATGTTCATATAACATTGTTTGTTCTTTAGATGAGAAGATTGTTTCCCCAGAATATAGACATGCAATTTGAACAACACCCTGTATATAGTGTGCTGGAGTGAAGGCCGTGGTCCAGGGTGTGCGTACATTTCCTTGATTCAGTTGACACTATCAACAAATGCACTTTGATGACAATACATATGCATGCGTCATTTCAGAAACCAAATCTACACTGTAAAATATTTTTAAAAAATTACCACACCGATATATAAGAGCTGTAAGGAAGTAAATATTGGATAATAGTTTCTCATGCATCGCTGGTAAAGTTTCTATGCATTTTTAAGAAAACAATCAAATTTATTCAACGTTGCAAGACTTGTGTAGTAATAATTTCCAACAGTTACTATTTACAGACAGACGTGTATTTAGCGTCCCACCCTTAGGACTTTTTGCTAAAATAATTTTTCTCCAGTTTCTTGCAGTGCCTTGAGTGCATACATCTTAATAGAAATATGCGTTCTACTCGCACCATAACCTCCACTCAAGGTCACGCTCTTTTGTTTCAACTGTTTCTGAAATAGTTATTTTTTAAAGCTTAAACAAAAGCAGGTATGAAAAATTTGTTTGGCAGTTTTGTTTAAAATTGTTTTGCCGTGATAGCTTTTTTTTTTTTCAAAACAAGAAATTATACGGTTTCGATTAAAACGTCAACTAACAAGAATTTCGTTAATTTACATAATTAGCTAAAACCATAGTATTAACTGCCTTGAAAAGAAAATCAGCCAACATGGAGAAGACGATTTTAAACAAAACTGCCAAACATATGTCTGATACCTGCTCTCGTTTAGGTGTAAACAATTAATATCACTAAAAACGTAGGAAGAAGACAGCGTGGTCTTAAAGCTCCTTAATAAACAGTCAAATTGTACAGCACAGGTGACCCTGTGCACTACATACGCCAGTCAGCGGCACATTTCATTTCAGACTGTGTACAGATACTGTACATAATTTTGCCAGACCGTCTTTTTTTAATAATGTACCATTTGCAGAAAAAAATTTTATTTTGCTTCATTTTGGCTTTTTTTACAAAAAAAAGTGATATTTCAGGGGCAAATATCTAAAAATCTGTCTGGTGTATTGCAACAGAAAAATTCATATACAAACGATTAATCCTTAAATAAGAATATGAGGTGGGTCATTCCTATACACTGTAAGTAAACTAAATTATCTATAAGTAAAGTACATAATATCACACATCAACATATAAAACATATCCAAATATAAAAACAACAAAGAAAAAAATTAAATAAAAATTTAACATCCAAGTAAACATGTTAGTAAGCTCAATAGTTAGCTGGCTCACACAGGTGTTCAAAGTATTCATTAACAGTATAAAACACATTAGTCAATAGAAAACTTTTTACGTTACTTTTAAATCTAGCAATGCTACCACTCCAGCACTGCTCTCGATATACTGCTGGCAAGGAATCGAAAATTTTAATTGCTCTAACTCTAAGAATGAATTTTTAATATATGTTTTAATTTGCGTTAAAAAGTATTTTCAAAACCACTGCAAAACTAAAGAGCGAGGCCTTAATATGGGTGTGAAAGGGTTACGTTAGATAACTGTATTAGAGTTAAGAGTATTTGGTAGATAACTGATTTCTACAAAATAAGAAACGTAATGTAGTAAATCACACCAATTGTGTTCAACTGACATTGTACGAGAATGT
>PNEQ01077842.1:65022-75180 GCA_003012365.1 Medauroidea extradentata
AATATGTAAAATATATATATATATATATATATATATATATATATATATATATATATATATATATATTACAAAAGAACTAGATACTGATATTTGCCAACTTTATGAACAAACATTTACCCACACTCATGCATTTGTTAAGTACGATATGCTAAGTAGCAATTAAATGTATGTGAATTTGTACTCCAGAAATTCGTAACTCGAGAAAATTTTGCTCAGAATGTTGGCAAAAACTATTGCCTAAGTTTGCTGTTATCTTTTACTATTTTCGCAAACCAGCGTCGAGAAATGTACAGTTTTAAACAAGTACAGTTAGCGCTGAAGTAAGTGCCACGCCCTAAGGTACTGCAGGTAGTGAGAAATCCCAGTGTCATATATGACTGCAACACGATCACCCACAAAGTATATATTTAAAAATAAATCATAACCGCCCGAGGACATATGTCAATACATAACACAACCGTCGACCTACACGTTACCAAGCATGTTTAATTCTACGCCAAACAGGACAACATTCAGGCAAATATACGCAGGCACACACACACAAACACACACACGTGTATAAAAGCATTCCAACATAGAGCTTGTTCAGAAATGTTTGCTCGAAAAGTACACAACTCGTAGAAAAGTATTGGGAAACATCAACGCCAAAAAACCGATACATTCCGTGTCGCAGTGTTCGTGAAACTCCGACAGGAAAAATGTTTCGCTACGGACGACAAAAAAAAAAAAATTATATGTGTATGTATTTCAACGCAAACAATTCTTTCATCAAACACATATTTAGCGAGTTTCTGTGAACAAGTGGACGCGAGTAACCGATATCATTGAGCGGTAACAGTGAGTAAATATTCTCCAACAAACAAAATTCGTATACGTGTAAATTAAAATGTGTGCTCACAGGATATTAAAAAACAACTTATTTTCCGACAGAACGAAACGCCGCAGTGTAAATTAGAAAACTGAAATTTGATTCGGTAGACAAACAAAAATGTTTACTGTAACTATTATTTCAAAGGCAAGTTACGAAGGTTGCATTAACTATTATTATATCTCGAAAGCAAAGAGTTAATTTTTTATTCGCAGTGACCTGAAAAATCCGCGATTTATTTTGGTCACAAGTTAGAATTAAAACGACTGTTAGTTTGGGTTAACTTTCTAATTGGTCACCGACTTCTTTGGCGCCACACGAAGAACACTAAGCCAATTATAAAGACGTAAATATATTCCAGTGTTACTGTGCCAAAGATCAGTCTGTAATGAGCTGTTGTCTCCGAGTATACAGATATCTTTGGAGGTTAGTATACGTCAGTGAACACGCGAATTTTTCTGGTCGGTATATAAGTTACTCGTATATACACGCAGACGTATATAATGTTAGTATCTATAAGATCGATAAACTCCGACACAGTTCGACCAATCGCCACGAAACTTGTCACACACACACATATATGGCTATATATATTCTTCTAGAATGTTTTTATGTTATCCGTTTTACTCTAATTCGCTGCAGGCCATTAACTATATTGTTCAACCAATCACTATGAAAACTAGTATACATAGATATTTGAACACGGAGAATATTTTCACGATATTCAATACGTGAGATAAAGGCATGTTAATTGATTAATAGTGTAATTTAGATAAACGACTGAAAGGTTGCGCTTTTTATGTGTGTTGTTTGTGTACACACATACGTTGATACACACAAAAAACACACACACACACACATATATATATGTGTGTGTGTGTATGTATATATATATGTATATATAAATATATATATATATCACGGCCGTAGAAGAACAGGTCTGGACACTCGCCTGGAAACTTGACCCCCTTGTTGTTTGGCTGCAGTTCACCAAGTTACCGACAATATTGTGTTTTATTGGCGCTGATGTTAGGGCGGTCGGACTCAAACTCCGCCCACTTCCTTTCCGCTAAGATAAACAATTTATGAAAACATATTTTTTTTATCAATTTATGAAATACTTTCTTCGCTCACAAATTTAAGAAAAGGCGCCAGCAATCTTTATTTACTTTATAAATTTAACAATGGAAAAAAGTGGACGGAGTTTGAGTCCGACCGCCCGGAAAACAGCACCAAATAGTACGACATTCTCGGTAACTTGACGAACTACAGCCAAACAACAAGGGGGTCAAGCAAAATACATTGATAGATAGGCGAGTGTTCAGACCTGTTCTTCTACGACCGCGGTATATATATGAACATGTACACACATACACAGATACACCAACATACACATAACACAGGATGAGTCCAGACAGAGTGTGTTAATTTTCGTGATGAGAGAATATAAAATAAGACGAAAATGTGTTTTCAGTTTTCAGAAAATTGACTTAAAAATGTATTTAAATATACCACGTGGTATTAAGAAACAACACTCCAAGTAGTATCAAAACAATGGAAGATCACGTAGCTTTGATTTACCTTTAAGAAGTAAAAGATATCGACTTCCAAGTTTGCATTGCTCTTACCATAACTCACATTACGGACAAACTGGAAACCGAATTTCGACTTACTTTATCATATACTATCACTAGAGACACTGGTAAGTCGCCGGAAAAGTTGATTGTTTGCTAGGCTCCAACATGCTATGTTTAACACTGAAGTTTTGCACCTATATTGGCTGTGGTTTATATGAAACACCGTGTCCTTCTTCAACAGACACAATTAGAACTGTACAGCTTTAACACAGAACGTGTGTGATTTGCCAGAAAACTGTTCACACGTATCACGATTGAGATACTACAGTTTATTGGAGACTATGTTAAATATGTTCGCGATTTTCCAGTGTGTCTAGCTATCACTAGAGATAATTGTATATTGCGAACATTTCTGTGTCAACATACCCTTGCAAACGCTGCAGTTTCTTGCAACATGTATGATTAGGGGATATACATCTGACACAACGCAATAGCAAGCATCAAATATTACAATAGTAGGATTCTTATTGGCTCAGTCAAATAAGGAAATTGCTACACGTACAAGCATAACTGTTTATCATATGAGACAATTTTAACTATTCAATTTTTTTAGTGAAACGTTATCCGTTCGAGAAGTGAATGTGCTGAGTTTTTATGCGCAGGGTTTGGTAACCCTACTTGTGGCAGGCAGTATAGTAAGCAGCATGTCCTCGCAGTGAAGTGTGCGAGACAGCAGGTGTGTGTTGTCACCGGACACCGCGCCCTCCACTGGCTGGCTGACATCATCGCCAGTCATAGTGTGTGTCCCTGGGCTGCGACCCTGCCCTCGCCCCCCCCCCCGTCTTTTTTTCCATGCCATCATACCAGCTCTCACCAGACAGCCAGGGGTGTTAGACGTACCAGGATCCTGGTACATGTACCAGTTTTCAGGGGGCTGTACCATGTACCAGCATACTTTCATCCTGGTACTTTCGCGTACCAGGATTTCAGAATTTCGCAAATTGTATTAAAATGCATCATTAAACAGTATTTTCAGCAAAACTTTTCTACACAAAAAAAAATAAATTTTTGGCACAACACAACTTCTGAATTGTGAACATAAATCTGTGCATATAGTTATTGCATGTTATTGCAAACTGTTGCCTGTTGGGCGTTGGCAACACATACTTGTGTACATCTGTGGTAGATGTGAACCTCTGCTTTTCTGTTAACTAAGAGCATTCTTCAAACTTTTCTCTTAAAATACTTTCGACTTGTTTTAGGACGTCGTCTTTTTCATGACTGTAAGAATCCGCAATTTTTTGTTACCTGTACCAGGTTTTCATTGAAAGTACCAGCTTTTTTATGGTGTTAGTACCAGGATTTCGAAGTTACCATCTAACATTCCAGGCAGACACAGTTCACGGCCTAGGTCGCCATACTTATCGCATACGTTCAGTCATAAGCGCACGATAATTAACAATGGCTCAGTCAAATAAGGACCCACTAGTAACAAAAATAAACCCGTCTGAAACGGACAAATTACGTTGAAGCCAAACAAAGAGTAAAAATTTTACTGGGATAAATCACCATTCATACTAATAATATATAGATACTAGCAGTCCCCCGCGGCTTTGCTCGCGAGTATTATTCGTAACTGATAAGTAGAGATGATGGTTTATCGCGGGAAAACTTGACTATTTGCTAGGCTTCAACGTGCGTTCACCTTATCAAAAGATTACTGGCTTTTCCTTGTACGTGGAGCTACTGCCCTATTTGACCTAGCCAATAAGAATACCGCTATTACAATACTTGATGCATATTATTGGTCTGTAGACAGCTACGTTGTGTCAGTGTTTTCAAGGCTATGTTGGTACAAAACATTTTCGCGATATACCATCGTCTCTACTGATAATATTTACTTTAACTGAAAAACCTCATTGTACTCAAGATTGGTACTTCAGTCATCAAGAGTTAGAATGTCCAAGCAGCTAGTTGAAATAATTCTGCAGCAGGATAAGTAGCTATAGCTGTCCGCGCGAAAAGCAGTCTAAAGTTCATCCCTGCCACTAACAGCGACTTCATCTGGGTCTTATTTAAAGATCTGCACATTTGACGTTGTGAGGTAATTACAGACACCTAAGGTAAGAGGTTAATCGAATGAAAAATGTCTGATTTACCCTGATGACTGTGCCCTCAATTACATATTTTCAAAATATTCACTCGAAGTTTAATGCCATTAGAAAGTTTTGGTGGAAAATGGTTTCGCGAAAATGTATTTGGTGCCCCCTTTTTGAGATAAGTGAGGTGATATATATGAGCTGATATTGTCGAAGAACCTAAGTGGAAAGTGAAATGTATAATCCATTTTGCCTCTTTTAAACGGCTAAAGTAAATTGCACTAATTCGATCTGCCTTGTAGTTTTTGTGTGTCAGAATTGAACGTTCGCATGCAGCATTTAACGGAATTCAAGCCCAGAACTTCCCGGAATGTAGACTAGAACGTCGAAATAATTCATGAAAATAAAATTGCACATAAAAAATTAAATATTCATGTCCTGGGCTCATAGAGGTTGTACAACACCACGTCTCGATAGGTTGCTGTAGAGTGAAACTCATGTATAAGTTACTTCTCGCTGCTCGATTTTCGGATCGTTTGCCTTGAAAGTTTACAAACTTCATTTTATTATTAATGATCAAGTTATCTTATTAAGTAAAAAAAAACTAACACATATTTTTTTAATACTTACGTAATCATCACTCTAACGCGAACAACACCTCGATATCTCTACTGGATAGATAGATAACACGGGTTGATGGAAAACAAATTTTGTTCTTTTTCACCCTTTTGGGTGTCGACTTTCAAAATATTTTAAATTCGCATCTTAGACATTTGTATAAGTATCCAATTGAAGTGCAAATCACGACGGTAGCCCGTTCAGTCGAATCCAAATAGATCATTAATTTTAAAAAAAATATGACTACTGCACAGAACTGAGAGTTCGAATTCCAAAAAATCTTAAAACCGATTTGCGACAATTTCTGAAACCATCATCCTGAAGCAAAAATTAACTGTATATCTCGATGGGTTCGATAGATATAGATGATTTATCTAAAACACATTCAAGGTCTTTTCACGACCAAAGAGAGTCAATTTCGGAAAACCTTCAAATCACGTTTTAGACTACTTTACTGTTGTCTCTTGAACGTGAAAAACACAACAATAGCCCGTTGAGCTCAAGATATATGGACGATTAATTGAAAACACTTTTCACCATGTTTCATCCCTTTTCACCTCCTTAGGGGGTGAATTTCGAAAATTCCTGAAATTACTTTTCAGGTATTTGAGTAAGCATCAATCTTAAACAAACATCACGTCGCTATATAAAAATCAATGGGATCGATATATATCGATTGTGAATCGAAAACGCATTTTACACCCTTTTTGGCCTCCTTAGGGTAGAATACGGAAAATATATTTTAATGGTACTTGGGATATTTACAAATGCATCAATTTAAAGCAAAGAGCACTTTTATATCTCGATTGGTTCGATTGATATGGAGGGATAATCGAAAACACATTTTACGTATTTTCACCCACTTAATTACAGAATTAAAAAATGTATTCGAGCCCTGTAGTAGACAATTGTATACGCAATAAATTAAAGTAAATATCACGACGATAGCCAATTGTGTTTCAAAGATATAGACGATTCATAAAAAACACATTTTGTCCCTTTTTACTGCTTGGGGTCGAATTTCAAAAAATCCTAAAATTGCTTTTTGGGTATTTACGTAAGCAATAATTTGAAGTGAATACCAACTCTTTATACCGAAGGATTCGATAGATATCGATAGTTAATCGAAAACATATTTAAGGTCTTCCCCCCCCCCTTAAATGCTGAATTTCGAAAATTTCTTAAATTGGCTTATATGCATATTTTTGAGTGCCTTATTAAAGTAAAAAGCACGATGGTAGGCCGTTGGGTTCGAGCTCTAACGACGTTCCTTCGGAAATACATTTCACCCTTTTTCACCCCCTTAGAGGTCGAATATTGAAAAATCCCTTCTTAGTGCTCGCCTACGACCTGAGGGGAACCCACACAAAACATTTCACGATTCTAGGTCCAGTGGTTTAGGCTGTAGTTTGATATTATGTTAGTCAGTCAGTAGGTCAGTCAGTCAGTGTCCATTTTTATATTGAAAGATGATGGTATATCGCGAAAATGTTTTCTGCCAACATATCCTTGAAAACACTGTAGTTTCTTGTGACATGTACGATTGAGTGATATGCGTCTGACACAATGCAGTTGAACAGACCAATAACAGACATCATATATTTCAATATCGGGATAACGCGTGCGCCACAGACGTAGTTCAAAATTCCATCGTCAGGTGGCACCAGAGTTAGGTTTTCGCCGCTTCGCTCGCTGTGTTCGTCCGTTGTGCAATATATATGGTATTTCTGATGCAACACATTCAAAAATAGGGCCTATTAGAAGTAACTGTTTATGAATATCATTGCTAGATGACGTGAAGTCAATAGTAATATGTAATCTGTTATGTTGTACGATCGCCAGCCTGAGCAAATGGACTTAGATATAGCACTTTTTTTTATGTTTCACACGTAAAGAAAATACGATATTTATTGTTTTTGTAACTGCGTCATCGTCGTTTTTGGCAGTATGCTGAACGAAACTTGAATTCTTGAATTGCGCGGGTGTTTATAGTGACGGTTTTGAATTACAAATTAATATACTACGCATGCATTAAAGAGATAAGTAACCAATTAAGAGTCGATGCAGAAAAAACAGTGTAATAAAACGTTAACTCGCAGGTATTTATAACATGTTCATTTAACGAGTAGATTGTAGTTAACGGTGTATCACAGCAGTGTAATGTAAATGTAATGTACGAGCCTATGTAAATAAAAGCACGTGGCAATGTTTGTGTTTACATACAGCGGAATTATATAAGCTGGCTGAAAATAGTAATTAATCAGGGCTTTTTTGAGTGCTCACTTTATTCCGAATCATTTATACTTAGTTAGCTTTGCTAGTATTTAAAAAAAAAAAAAAAGGCAAAACGTAATCTGAAACGAAGAAAGAAACTAGGCTTTCAAATGTGGTCACTTCATCCCAACCCGCCTATATGCAATCCCAGACTTAGCAAGCTAGGTAAGTAAACGATTTATTCGAAAACATTTCTCCTACATGTTTTGTAATGTAAAGATAATGTATGGTGTCATATTTATGTTTTAAGGGCTTGTTTCAGAGTTTTTTTCAGACTGGTGTCAATAACTCAAATATTTTTTAACCAAGAGTTTTGAAAAAATTTGAGTCAATGTGCAATCACACGATGCACAATGCTGTGGACTCATTATTTTAAAAAATGTACCATTCGCCAGCAAAAAAAAAATAATAATAATTTCCTTCATTTTTGCTTATTTTCACGACGAAAAACGTGGTACTTTGGGCAATGAAATCTAAAAAACCGTTCAGTATAACTCTACAAAAAAATTCAGCTACAAATTATAACATATAAGTGTCAAAACTGCGCAGCGAAATTTTGATATGAGTATTAGGTAGCAATAAAAAAAATATTTTCGAAATCACTGCAAAACTCGGTAGCAAGGCCTTAAAGATTGTTACACCCGCGGTCAGTGTTCTTTTAAAACGTCGTCTCTGCATGACTCATTACATTTAACTAAGGTTTACTCAACAACTGGTCAGAAAGACGCATGTTAAAACTTTGGCACAGAGAAAATTTCTGCCACTAGTTTCGCTGCTATCGATAAGGGACCAGAAAAATACGAAACTGTAGTAAATTAAATTTAAATAGGCTCGGAAATGAGAGAAGTCATTAAACATAACTTTAAAATGAAAATAAACCAATTTCACGTTATGAATTATCAACTTCATGTAACTTAAAATGCAGGAAAGCTCTGCGATTGGTCAGGTTGTACCCCTTAACAATACCATCGCTCAAACGTCAGACATTTTCCCTGAGACAACGTTTTAACATTGATCTCTCGTGCCTGTAGTAAAATCAACCTTGATTTAACTGTTTCCTATAAAAGTGTAGCAACGCAACCACTGATTTCATGGAAACAATTTCGCTATATCTACTTTCTTAACACTCCTTACTTCAGTGTGATTAATTTACAATTTTTTTTGCGGCGCAGATAAAATTCTATTAATCTTCACCTCAGCGTGGGCGAACTGAATTCTGATTACATTTCGCAACCCGGACCTAATGCACGTAGCTGTATACGTCATGACAGATTAACTCCAACGAGCTGTCAAACAGCGGCTTCGTGTGACAGTCAAAAACACCCCTCTTCCAGCGTCAATCTCCCTTTCCAGTCGACAGTATTGGGCGGAGGTGGTATTGGGCCGACGGAATAACACACAATGTGGAATTACGTACGTCCCATTTAATTAACCGCGCGATAAATACACAGTCACAAAGCGTCCCTGCAACACAGAGAAAACGTCAGTATCAACGACAGACAACAAAATTGAGTGAGTCATTCAATACGTGTAACATTAAGGGGGTAGCTTTTTGGATTTATGTACATTTCATTATATGGTAAACCTGCCTTACTTGGTAATACTAAGGCTCCGAACTTCAGTAACATAAATATGTTAAACATTATAACTGTGATCTTATGTTTGATTACATTAGTCACCTACTGCTGATACCAGGATTTAATGGCGAAAGGATTTTTCATCAATTAGTTTCAATGTCCTATGTGCAAATCTTCAGCTTTGCTTCGTGGTCAGTGATTGGACGTTTCAACTCTCACATGTCTGGGTTTCTACTGACAAATTACAGACGTACTGTGCCACAATCGACTTACTCTGATTGGTGCAGTCAGATACACTGAAAGAAAAGTTTTGTTGTAGGTACCATACTTCTGTTAAAATAGGGAAAACAGTCCAGTTAGGTTGTAATTACTATCTACAGCTTTCCTATAACATGTTCTGTAGAAGTAACAATCTGTTCCGTATAAGTAACAACATGTTCTGTAGAAGTAACAATGTGTTCTGTAGAAGTAACAACATGTTCTGTAGAAGTAACAACATGTTCTGAAGAAGAAACAACATGTTCTGTAGAAGTAACAACCTGTTCTGTAGAAGTAACAACATGTTCTGTAGAAGTAACAACATGTTCTGTAGAAGTAACAATATGTTCTGTAGAAGTAACAATATGTTCTGTAGAAGTAACAACATGTTCTGTAGAAGTAACAACATGTTCTGTAGAAGTAACAATGTGTCCTGTAGAAGTAACAATCATGTTCAGTAGAAGTAACAACCTGTTCTGTAGAAGTAACAACGTGTTCTGTAGAAGAAACAACCTGTTCTGTAGAAGAAACAACCTGTTCTGTAGAAGTAACAATCTGTTCTGTAGAAGTAACATTCTGATCTGTAGAAGTAACAATCTGTTCCGTAGAAGTAACAATCTGTTCCGTAGAAGTAACAACCTGTTCTGTAGAAGTAACAACATGTTCTGTAGAAGTAACAACATGTTCTGTAGAAGTAACAACATGTTCTGTAGAAGTAACAACATGTTCTGTAGAAGTAACAACATGTTCTGTAGAAGTAACAACATGTTCTGTAGAAGTAACAACATGTTCTGTAGAAGTAACAACATGTTCTGTAGAAGTAACATGTTCTGTAGAAGTAACAATATGTTATGTAGAAGTAACAATCATGTTCAGTAGAAGTAACA
>PNEQ01077843.1:0-51128 GCA_003012365.1 Medauroidea extradentata
GTTGAAACATATTCCAAAGTCTGTGTAAATATATGTTGAAAGAGTTAAACCGTTTAGACTGCTGCGTAAGAAGGCGGCAACCAGTGAAATCGAACGTAGCTCCGTCGCTAGCGCGCCGCGAGCAGAATTCAAGCCGGTTGCGGGTGGGTAGGCAGCCCACTTGCCAGTTCTGTGTTGAATCGAAACACACTGTACATGAAACCACTGTGTTATTCGTAATTTACTATTGTTTACAATAAATAAAAAGGAAATGAATACAAATTTATTCTTAATACTCTTTCTTTTCTTTCTGAATCTTTTTACGCATTAATAACGTTTTTATGTTCAAACAATAACGATTAATAACGTAAATTTTTACATAGAGAGTGAAGAAAGTAAAACTATACCTACTGTCGACACTTCACGAAGAAACTTTTGTGATTTGAGACTAATTTTTGTATACAGATTCAGGTAACAGGTTAAAAAAACATACATTTAAATGGGCCTTACCTTTATTGCATTTTGTGACGATATCGCTGTTTTTTTCCTGAATGCACACAATAGCCGGAAATAATAGACTGGCGACGTACTCTCACACAGAAAATTATATATTCACGAATGTATCTAATTCAGTGTAGTTGCTAATCATAAACTTCTTTGTCTTGCAATAGGGAACGTCACAATACATTGGGGTAGCACTAACATGTCTAACGATTTTATACAATATGTACCCAGTAGTAAGAATAGCGTTCCTCTAATAAATATTGTACTCTTTGGTGGTTTTCATTATTTTAGCTGACGGATTTAGGCCGCAGCTGGTTCTTATAGTTAAGTTAGATTACATTTTCAATTACCTCAAATCCTCGCAGATTTGACACCAGAAAACTTATCTTCCAATACGATAAAAAATCACTTTCTCATGCTTCTCACTTAAAGGCTGTGTGAATTTGATCAATTTCGATATGAGTTATGATTAAGCAACTAATTTAATATACAGGATGTCCAGAAGTTCGACCTACTTACTTCGAGGGCGTGTTTCTCAGAACACTGTGAATAAAAACAATTATAATACTCTACGCAACTCTCTTGACGGCACAGTGTATAGCTATTTTCATCGTCATGATTTTATTTTTATATTGGTAACATATCTATTTTTCTTATTTTAGACATAAGTTGTGAATAAATTTTGCTCTAATGAAATTTTTTTATCTCTCGTAGTTTTTGCGTAATGCCTCGTAAATGTCAAAATTTGCATGTTATGGTTCTATATAGACCTACGACACTGTGAATTACAATGCTGCAGGCTAACAACAGATGAAATAAAATTTTTGTATTTAAATAAAAATGCTGACGTTTAAAATAAAAATTTTAAAAATTCAACTAATTTTTAAAAATACAATAACATTTTATGTTTTGTTTTATGTATGTCAACTTGTAGCCTACGAAATTGTAATTCTCTGTGAATTCTATCAATTACGTAAGTCAGTTGGTTTTAGTGTCGTATGTATAACCGTAACGTGCATGTTTTTTTACATTTACGAGCCATTACACACACAAAAAAGAAAAAAATTTGGTCACAATTTATGTCTAATGTAAAAAAAAATTGGACACAAGTATAAATTAAATTATGACAATGAAAATTGTTGTAGACCATGCCCTTTACGAGTTACAAGGACAAAGGCGTAATAAAACACACTCAGCCTTACGAAGTACGTTTATTTAATGTGATTACAAGAATGTGTTGTGGCACAAACCAACTGCTCAAAATGTACAACATCCAACAGCAGGTAAATGCAGACTGCAGCGCGTTGCATCATGGAGCGTTCACTATAAAAAATAGTTAGTAAATTTGCCACACGTGCGTATAGGAGCGCTAAGAAAGCAGGTATGGTTAAATAGTTTCCAAGACATCCATGGTAGCACTCCTAAAGATTTTTTTATAAAACAGTCAAATGTATACTAAAGTCACCAGACTTGTATTGTAACAAGTGTAAAAGTTTGCATATTTACAAAGCGGAAGTATGGTAACTACCCCATACTTCGTTTTGGTTAATTACTTCCTAAACATTTTAGGACATTTAAGACAGATGGACGACGTTGGTTATCTCCTGCTGCAACTAATAACGTGTGTCTGGTCCAAGTTCGCTCTGCACCCGACTCTTCAGGCACGATACTTCAAGATGATTAGAGCCCACGATTTTTAGTGAAAATAATTCCGCAACAGTTTGTTTCAATGTCTTAAGTGCACATCTGCAGGTCTGCTTCATGGTTATTGGCAGAGTGTATTATTGCACAAACGTGGCTCACTTGACTATAACAGGAACAAAGGTTACTGCGACACCACACGTCTGTGATTTGCGGGTAGAACCCTAGACGTTGAGAGTTATAAACAGCCAATCACTGAACATGAAGCAGGGCTGCATATGTGCACATAATGCATTGAAACAAATTATTACAGAATTCTTTTCACCAAAAATCGTGGGCTCTAATGATGGTACATTGCGCCACTGAAGGAAAAGTATTGTTGTAGGTACTTTAATTTTGTTACTATATAGAAAAGACACTCCAGTTTGGTTGCCGGTGCTCTAGGTTGTTCGGGATAAAGTGAACACTAAATAAAGATTTAACCTTTGAAAAAAATCACTAGCTGTTAATATATATAATTCAACATTAACTATAGTTGCCTTACTGCTTATGTGGTTGGTAGCGAATTGCAGTACGTAGTTCCGTGAATTTTCCTATTTGAATACAACAGTACTGAAATAATATCAACTAAATTTGACATATAGGTTGTATGTTTTATATAATTAATAAACTTTTTTTTATCAAACTATATATCACTCTAAAAATAGTTTGTAAATTTACCAGACGTGCGTATAGGAGCGCTAAGAAAGTAGGTATGGTAGAATAGTTTCCCACCTAAACCTAATTATAAAACAGTCAAATGCATACTAAAGTTACCAGACTTGTATTGTAACATTAAACGTTTGCATATTTACAAGACGGAAGTATGGTAACTGTCCCATACTGCGTCTGGGATAATAACTTCCTAAACATTTTAGTAAGTTTTTTTACAGTGTATAAGTTTTTACCGACTGCATAATTTATCTTAAAAGCGCAAGCATTAAGTGACGTGTCCAGAGAGGTAAGACATTTCCTGTCGTTAGCTGCTACGCGTGGAAAGATTCAAATTTGCTGAAATTCTAAATTTAGCAGGTCTTTTTTGAGTGCTCACTTTATCCCGAACCGCCTATATCTAGATTGTTGATTACAAAATCTGTCTTGTAGAAGTAACAATATGATCTGCAGCAGTAAAGTGCCTTTTTCTTTTACAGAATATACCCTTACTTCTATATAATAGATTTTTGTAGGGACAATCAAGATAGTGCCGACCACCTAACTGGACTACAGAATTATAGTACCTACAACAATACTTTTCTTTCACTGCGAAAATGTTTCGTGCCAACATACCTTTGAAAACGCCGTAGTTTCTTGCAATATATATATATGATTGGCTGATGTACGTCTAACACTACATGGCTGTCTGCAGACCAATAACAGGCATCAAATATTAAAATAGTGGTATTCTCATTGGCTCAGTCAAATAGGGTAACAGCTCCACGTACAAGAGAAAAACAGTAATCTTTTGGTAAGCTGAACGTGCGTTGAAACCCAGCAAAAGTGTAAAATTTAAAGTTTTCCAGCGATACATCATCATCTCCAACGATACCACACGACGCCCATTGCCGTCACAGAATCCATACACGATCAACATGCCCGCTACTCTGCTCGTGTAAACAGTCACTAAGTGGCCATCCCGGTCTCCCAACGCTGTGGCCTGCTTGGGGTTTAATGGGCCACTCTTTGTCAACTTCGCATGTGTGTCTCTCACATTTCGTGTCGTCACAACATTGAATGAGTTCCTCCACTGCATCTGTCTGTGTTCCATGCACATTTGTCTATGTAACTCGTTAGTAAAGTTGAGAAGCCCAATTTGTAATATACTTTTTTATTCTCAATTTTCCTGAAGGAAATACCACAGTAAAAATGTCAGTCGAACCATGGAATAACCCGTATTTTAGTTAGTTGTTCTTCAATATGGTAGCAAAATGACAAAAGGAAATACATTTTCGTTTTATTGTTTCGATCATAACAATTGCAGACGATAGCACAAAGAAGTTAGAATACATGCTCAACAACATCCGATGACACACTTGTTATTTAGGGGGCCAATAGGAAACCTGTAGTAACATGCAGGAGCCAAACAGACACGGGGCTGGAGTCTACAGCCTCGGGCCTATATGCGGTGTGGCAGCCAACATTATAAGTAGAGCCCGGTAGTTTTCGCGAAAAGACTTTTGCAGCACTTTGTTTCAGTGCGTTACGTGCGCACCTGCATCTCTGCTTTGTGGTCAGTGATTGGATGCCGTAACACCCAGCGTGTGGAGGTTAAGGGTGCGGTTTACCGCAATTTTCATAGCTATTTTTTAATTTTTTATTTGTCCCTGATATTTTTTTTTCTTATTTTAGACACAAAATGTGACTAAATTTGGCCTTTACGAAATTTTTTATCTCTCGTAGTTTTCGCTAATGGCTTCTTAATGTCATATTTTGCATGTTTTCGTTTTAAGGACTACACTAAAACCAACTGATATACGAAACTACAAAAAATCACAGTGGATAAAGACATTGCAGGCTACAATGTCATGCTCATAAATATAAAGAATAAAAATTAGTTGTATTTTTAAAAAATGCTGAAACTAAAAATTTTAAAAATTCAGTAATTTTTTTTAAATACAAATAATTTTTATTCTTTAGTTTTATGAGCTTGACATTGTAGCCTGCAATGTCTTTATCCATTGTAATTTTTTGGAGTTTGGCATATCAGTTGGTTTTAGCGTAGTCCTTAAAACGGTAACATACAAGACTTTAACCAGCCATTACGCGAAAACTATGAGAGATAAAAAATTTTGATAAGAGCCAAATTTAGTCACATTGTGTGTCTAAAATAAGAAAAAAAAATGTCTGGTACAAATATAAAAATTAAAAAAAAAAGACAATGAAAATTGCGGTAGACCGCGCCCTTGAACCCGCAAATCGCATACGTGATGTGTGGCAGCTATCCATTCACTGATTGACACAGTCTAATAAATAGGGCCCGGTAGTTTTCGCGAAAAGATTTTTGCAGCACTTTGTTTCAGTGCCTTAAGTGCGCACCTGCATCTCTGCTTTGTGGTCAGTGATTGGATGCCGTAACACCCAGAGTGTGGAGGTTAAACCCGCAAATCACAGACGTGTTGTGTCACAGTTATCCACGTACTGATTGGCACAGTCAAACGAATAATAACTCTGCACAAAAACACACTGTCAATAGCCATGAAGTTGAGCTGCAGGTGTGCACGTGAGGCACTGAAACAAAGTGGGGCAGATAACTTTTCGCCAAATATACCGGGCCTTATCGATAGGTAGCATAAGAGATTAATCGTGACAAAATATGGTGAACTGTTTTACAGGTCCGTATATACCGTGTACGTGTAACAAGTTTTTTGTAAATGTTTTTCTACATTTACTGGACATGATAATTCTGTTTGATATACCTAAGCAGAACATTTTTAAATCGCTTACAGACTGCGATCGTAAAATTCAATCCGTAAAACGCCGATTTTTAAAATAATGTTTTAGGTTTTTAAGGCTATCGCAATTTTTTCGCTCTGTCTGTTGATATGTTTTGTTACGTTTACCATTCGCCACTTGTTGCCAGTCTTTAAAATTAAAAAATTCTCTTTGATTTTGCTTTGTCTTATTTTCCATGTAAAAAAAAATTATTTACCGTTCTGATCAGCTGAAAATGTTGCACTACTACGTTTGGACTATCTTTGCGTTTATGTTTGCGTTCCAACACAAATTACTGCAACGTTAGTCTCACGTTTATTGATAATGGGGTTTTCGCAATGAAACTGACAGGTAGAATGTGGTAATTTATATGCACAATACTTTTCACACATTTTATCAAATTCGTTTTCTATTACACCATCAGTGCCTGCACTAAACCTATTATATAATTTACATGAGGAGTAGAAAGATGACAGAAGCTAGCGTAAATCGGGATAGACACGAAATTAAAAACAAAAGTGTTTTTATCTATATTTGATATTGTGAAACAACAAAACTTCACTTTTAACAATAAATTGTAATGCACTTATGAGCTGCAATATCTGCCAGACAGATATATTAAGAACCTTTGTCTACCAACACAAAAATCCAATCCGGCATTTGTAAGTAAATTAGTGTTTTTTTTAATTGGCTTGGATAACAGCTAAATGAACTGCAAACACAGCACAAGGTAATTCCAGAAAATAACGAAGGGATCAGCTGTCAGTGCTAATGAGGATTTGCTCGCTTTCCCAAACCACCTCATTAATACGTGGGCGTATGTTGATAAGGTTCAATGGAAGTAAATTAAAGCGGACCATATGATGTTATTACTAAAATTTAAACGGAACGTGTAGGCCTATTTCAATTTTGATGTTAGTAGAATTTATCACGATTCAGCACTAGGCGTAAGTTTAATTCATTTCTTGAAATTAAAATTGAATACACATTAAGTTATACTTGTTTCTCTGTACTACAAACGCAGTTGCAATTCGACTGTAACTGGTAATAAAATCCGTTGTATTATGAATTTATAAGTTCTGCTATTGGCAATATTAAAAATATTTCAAACGTGAGTAGCGTTAATGAAGAAGCTGTCACCACTTAAGAAGAAATTGTACTTCTACGCATCATAAATTAATACTTTCTTAGTAGAAAAATTATATTATTTACTCCTGTGCACAGTTTTGTACCTAACTGTTACTGGGTGTTACAAATAATGAGAGTTAAATTTCACTTAAAATTCTATATTACTTTGATTGTTTTATTATAAAGCTTTATCAGTTCGAAAAAAAATTGCGTAATGCAAGGTAAGGTATTTAGTTAGCTAGTCCTTATTGTAATATTTACCAGTAAAAAAATTTAAATGTTGATATAGAAAATTAAAGAAAGATTTCAGCATTAATAAGCCACAAGCACTCTAAAGTCAAATTCCCAAACAAACAAATAATTTGAACTTATAGAAAAAAGAGATCCCGTATAGATGTGCTTGATAAGAGGGTATGATACATAATGCAGCGTTAAAAAAAATTAGTAAAAATAACGCATGTTTCTCAAAACTAATTTAAAAAAAAACAGGAATCCTAGGCAATAATTTTTCCAATTTTCTGAGAAAAAAATTTTTCTTGCGTGACATATTTATGAAGAACAATCTCCGACGCTGAAATATCGTACATTTAATTGCTGCACAAGAGATCACGCATAACAAATGCATAATTCTGGATAGATGTTTGCTCTTCAAGTTGGCAAATATCATTACTTATGACTGTGTATTTTTAAATTGACTTTCAAAGACGTATAGATTTCAATTCCAGTTTCCAACGTTTTTTAATCTACCACGCAATAATAATGTAAACATTTGGGTTGCTAAAAAAGATATGGGGAGAAATCGTTAATGTGATCAAGCATTGTAATTCAGCAGTAGTAGAGTTTTACGTCTCTTTGACGTAGTCAATTGAAAACGAATCATCGGTTCAAATAGACAGAGAAATGAGAAGGAATTGGTCATCGCCTATCATGAATAGCAATTCCAACTTTTCACCTGGAGGGATTACAGAATCCATATGGAGCACCTAAAGCAGGAGAGGCCGCGACGGCCAAGGTGGTCAGACTGGTCGTTTTCCACTATGTGATCCGGGTTCGATTCCCCGCGGAATCGGGTCCTGGATTTTCGCATGTGGGAATCGCCCTGGTTGTCGGTTTGGTTGGCCGGTTTTCTCAGTGATTTCCTGTTTCTCCGCCCTTCTCATTCCGACACCTACCCATTGTTGGGTCTCATTTCATGTCATCCTCCAAGGCAAGCAGATGCCTACGGGAGCCCAGTCGTAAATCAGTTCGGAGTGTAATACCCTGGTCCTCGCGAGAGGCACGATTGTTTCGTATATTCATCTGGTAGCAGCTTAGACTTCTCAGTCCTATACACACACTGGCGACAGTCGACTATTAATTGGCTTCTAAGCTTACAAGAGGGTGCCACGTGAGTTCACAACGAATTATTTCCTTATCCCTTACTGGTTTGCAGTTGTCAAATGTGTATCAAAACTACTGTTGTCCGATCACAGTGATGACAGTGAAGTATACCTTCTTGACGTTTAACCTGACCTAGAAACAATACGCGAAATAATCGTGCATATATATACGGGATATTAATGAATGACGTTTGAAACATCCTGTAGCGAGATAGCAGACACTGAGACAAGAAATTAGACATAAGTCACCTGGGGTCGCAATAGTCGGGAAACGCCTTAAAATTGGTGACCAAACGTTGAACATATGGTATCACAGATGCCACACATCGCTGCATCTGTGACTGCCAGGCGAAACGTTCGTGTTGCATCAAACCAATTAACTGTGTCCACTTAGCAGTGCACTACCTGGCCTTCGTGTGCTGCTTACGCGCACAATTTACTGGGTTCCAGTCTGGTGTCTTCTACAGAGTGTTTGTGTACGTTTCCTGCACATCAGCGAAGTGTTAGTTGACACTAATGTGAACTAATGTAAGCTGTGCAATGTAAAAAGCTGCCTAAGTAGTAATGGAAGTAATTAACCCGTATACAGTATGTGATACTTACCATACTGCAGCTTGTGAAGAGAGAAAATGTTGGAAATTGTTACTATAAAAATCCGGTAACATCAGTACATATTTGATTGTTGCTTTGAAATATATAGAATCGTTACATTTGATGAACGAGAAACGATTTTCTCATACCTACATTCTTAACGTTCCTATACGTCGGTATGGTAGGTATACAAATAATTCTTACAGTGTAGATTAATGCACATAACGTACTTTAAATTATATTCCTAAGCCGATATCACTAGGCTCGATTTAGGAAGGTAGGTTATTGGGCTTACGTCTCGTAGCCAGCTAAGTCGTTAGAGACAGTGACACAACTCGGTGCAATGACAGGAGCTGAGAGAGGAGTCGGCCATGGCCTTTGTTAAGGAATCATCCCTCCACACGCCTGGAGTGATTTCGGCAAACCATGGAAAACTGAAATCAGGATGGCCGGAGCCGGGGAGCGAACTCTGATCCTCCCGAATGCGAGTTCAACGTAATACCGTTGCGCCACCTCGTTTGGCAAGGCTCGCTCTAAGTCGCCATGTTATTATATTTTTCGGTTCTACGAAATCGTGAAAAGAAAAATGTGAAATTTGCAGTTACAGCGCAAATTTCATTCACCTTGGGGTTCAGTAGAGGCATGGCCGTTGAACTTTTAACGTATATTCACACTGCAATCAGCAAGTCATCTACCATCACAATTTTTCTTCTGTCCTTCACGTCTATACGTTCCGCATACAAGTACACGAGAGACAAGCAAAGATACACAAAACAAGGCGCTTAGAAAAATACCACGCTTCTTCGCCTATGTCCATGGAAACAACAGAATACCGAATTTCGAGAGATATAGCTAACACAACATATGGGGGATGTGCGTGTTCTACACACTCGACGATAGCCCAGGACTACGAAAATGTCAGCATAAATCAAGCGTCCGTGCTTTACGACCATTCCCTCTTCCATTTAATTATTCATGCTGTATTTCTCCAGCCACCTTCCTCTTCCCTTTATCTAGTCCTACTTGCAATCTGGCTTACCCTTAGATCACCCTTTTGTCCACCCTTCACCCACGCGACAGGCGTGGTTGGATGATACGCTACATTTATCTTTCTATCCTTTTCCACGGTTTACAGTTACTTGACTTGGTGCAAGAAAGTACTAAACGCTATCTTGTTAAAGGTATGCCTGTTATAAACAAACAGTTACAGAGGGGACTTTAACTGTAAACTAACAAAGAGAAGACAACTCAAAAGATATGATCTAAAGATATACAGATGATGCCTAAAATAACAAAAATCTGCAATGAATGTCTTGTAGGCATGAAAAGGAACAACATGTCAATGTTATCAAATTATTTCATGAAAACATTTGTGAGTACTACCAACTTTTTTCTAACTTATCTCCGTGTTTGGGTGCGTATTTGACGTGTTATGATTGAGTTTTCATTCTCACACTATGAGTAAATTAAAGAATTCCATGAATAATGAAAAGGCTCACCTTGCCGTCCACCTAACCGGTTATGGTTAGTATTAATTTGCAATAAAAACCAGGCGTTAGAAAAATTTCAATCAGCCTATGTTGCGCAACCGTTAATTGCCAATGTTTAAATTATAGATACAGTAATGACATTGATCAGGAATGGAGTCTTGCAATTTTATACACAGTTTACGTAACTGTTATGATGTTGGCTATATCATACTGTCATCTCGGGAAGCATATATTTAAATGAAACAAACACGAGTACAGAAAATTGTTACATGTTACGTATGTATAGTAAATTAATATCCTTATAAAGATTTTTTTTTAGTATTTGCACTATCTCTATAGCTGGTCTATTAATGATTATTTATAATAACCTACCAGTAACAAATATTCATAGCGGTGAATTTTTTTTAACAATGTGAGGTAAAGCAATGCAGTATGACTCACAATCACAATTAAAGAATTCATAATTTAGTTCAAAAGTCCCTGTGCGAGGCATAGAGTTTAAACCTAACACGTGCCTATTTACAAGCCCCGTAGTTTCGTAAATAATTCGGTCCAGCAATACGGATTTTAATTTCCCATGGTTTTCAGAAGTAGGTTAAAGAAAATGGTACGGTAATTATTCGCGATAGTCCATCGCTCATACTTCCTCGCTTCCTCACTACTTGCACTACTAATTCGGCTCATAGTAATTCCTCCACGACTAAAAAAAATCTCCAAGGAAAGCAGATGGGATTTGGGACATGAAATTTATTGGGACATGAAATTTAATAGTTTATAACATACATGAAATATTCAGTTGTAATTGACTATATAATTTCCCACAAACTATATTCTGATTCTCTAAAAGTACCGAAATGATTCTTTGCCATTAATCCGCATAATTTACACTGCCGAAAAACTGTTAACGATTGTCAGTCTGTATATTTAACAACACGTAAAATAGACACAACCAATTCTGCATGCATAAATACATATAAATATCACTAAACACTAAATAATAAAACTCATGTAGGTAATTATATTAAGTATCACACAACTTAAAACTGGTGCGTTAATATAGGCCGAACGTTAACTAAATGGAACCAAAAGTCTTTAAGGCGCCTGCCTATGGTCGTGTGTTAGTGTGTATGAGACACGTCACCAAGGGCGATGCTGACCTGCTCATCTGGCGCGGTATCGCCTCTACCGCAAGACACTGAAACGGTGTGCAGTGGTATCGTAGATCACTCGCCTAACTGACACTTTCAGTGCTGACCCCATCTCTTTTTATTGGTGGGAAGTATGTGGTAAAGTCCAATGAATGTTTCTATGGTTTTGTTTTACGATTACGGTTGATATATTCTCAGCTAAAGCAGCATGAAAAAGTCAATTTTAGTACTTTTGAGGAGCTTGGAAATCATGTTTTTTAGTTAGCGGACGACATTTTTAAAACCATAAGACCCCAATTTGAAGTGTATCTTATTTTCGTAGATAAACGCATTGGCAACATTGCTAATAGTTATACAAGGAAAAATACTTTCCGCACCACACTAGAGCACGTCTCCCGCACCAGGTCCACTATCTCGTAAGGATTTGGAAAAAGGATTTGGGGGGGGGGGGGGGGGAATTCCCTGCAAAAATTTAATTGTTTATATAATTTTTGCCTTTGTACGAGACTTTGTTTATAGGCATACATTGTGACCACTTTTTACAGTAATGAACATTTTATAGCATTAATAGTTTTTGCATAGTGGCCTGTCAAAGCCAAAATATGCATCAAACGGTTTTATACAAGAAATGAAAATCATGAACTGACATAGAGGAACGAAAAAATTCCCACTGAAGAACAGTGTCTCGGGTTACGTCGCGACATAAATAAAACCTGCATTGAATATAATTTGCATTAAAAAAAAATGCTGAATTTGAAATTTAAAAAATTTCAACTTTGTGTATTTTTTTACGTACGAAAATCTTCAATGCGATGTTTTTGCATGCTCAGTTGTAGCCTGTGACACTGTTCTTCTGTGGGAATTATTTCGTTTCTGTAACTCAACTGGTTTTCGTTTCATGTATAAAACCGTTTCATGCGAATTTTAAGTTTTACTTGCCGTTATACAAAAACTATGAAAGCTAGAAAATTTTCATTGCCATGAAAATTAGCTACAATATATGTCTACGAAACAAACAAAATCACGTACAATTTTGCGTGAACTCACCCCTTAATATATGTCATCAGAGCCGAACTGTCGCAGTAGATAAAGCAGGTACATGACACCGAGCCGCCCGGTCTGTGTGCAGGGATGCAGCTCGTAGATAATTCGTTTAAGCTCTCGCCATGAAGGGGCTTACAAAGCCAAGCTGAGCCTGCCGTGCCGGGGTTGTCGTGGCAAATTACACCGAATACCTCATATATCAAGCGCTAAATGCCCAGTACGTTCAACTCACCACTGTCCGGTCGTGCCAACATTGCAAAACCAGAGCAACAGCCGCGAGACACGATTCAAGATCCAGGCAAAATAAATTATTATTTTTATGCACGAAGCCGCATTAGTAGAACAAAGCTCTAAATTAATGGCCACTGCAGCGTTATAACCTATCAGGAAACCAAGAGTGCGAAAACGAGCGGAGATAGATGTATTCAAGTTATATACATAACACGCATAATAAATTCCACAATTAATTAATGTCAGTTAAATAACTGACATGCGTTTTCTTAGTGAGTTTCGTTTAATGTGAATATTACCGCGTGGATGTAGTTTATTTTTCGTCATTTTGCTACGGGTAGTATGATCTCTCTAGTAGTCCTCTATGACACAATATGGCGAAGCGGTGAGTTTAATTTGCGGTGTGTGTATCTTAAGTGATATTTGAACGATTCTTGCAATGGGTTCGTATTATGAACATAAAGGTTTTTTTGGTCATACGCCATTGCAGGCGAATGTTGTCGTGTTGCAGAAAATCTTTCAATAAAACAAAAAAAAAATTAACAAGGGAAGAAAAGCCAGTAAGCTGTAGTCAACAGACAAAAAACATACAGATAATTCCTGAAAGGAATTTAGTCATATCCCAGAAGGCGACACAAGGACAAAAACTGATATAAACAACACAAAATTTATTCCTAAGTGGAATATAGTCGATTGGAGAAGGATGACATAAAAAACAGCAAAAGACAGGCGAAATAATAATAAAAAATCAACAAACATGGGGTGTGCGAAAAAGGCACCAAATAGGTGAACGACGACAACACAAATGACGAGATACACAGACAAGACATACCACAGACAAAAAAAAACAGATAGAAAGTAGTAGGCTTCTCAAGATGTCAACATATGCGACGTTTCGGGAACTTCTATCTGTTTCCGTCTTCAGGCACATGTGCAGACTGACGCTGGCATAGGAAGAGGACAACATTCCATTCCGCTAGTAGAGATGGCACCACACAACAGTGCGCTCCTATCGTGTATACTTACAGAGAAAAGAGGGTGCTTCTTCTGTGGAGATTTGTAGCAATCTGACTGAATTTACAACTCTGCATTTCTGGGCATTCCTTGCTGACTGCTGATGTGTTATAATTAACTGCATGTTGCCAGCTGTTGTTTGTCGAATCTAACTATAATTTTACATTCAGCGATTCTTTCTTTTTGTTTATTTTTCATTTATGCCTGTCTGTTATGTTGTAGTGGGAATGGACTCAGAAGTCGGTGTTTCTTGATAAATAAAAATAAACAAATACAAATATTAATATTCTATATAATTTAAAAAATACAACTACTATCATTGTTGTAATTTTCATTATCAAGTGCACCATTTCTTTTCCTTGCGATCAACTGTCTTGTTTTCGTGGGTTGCATGTTTAATATTTTACAGGTTTTATCAGCAAATCATTAAAAAATGGTGTATGTTCAGAAACTCTTACGTTCCTATTATCAAGTTTCATTTAGTGATTTTACGGTAAATTCTGGACTGGACTTAACTTGGACTGGATTCAACATGGAGCGAACCTAAAGTGAAAAATATTTTGTTTGAATTTATCCGTCGAGATATTTATTTTGGCATATTTGGAACTTCCAATTATTTTTATAACATAAAACAGTTGTTTTTAGTTAGCCCAGGACGATTATAAACTCTTACATAACCAAAGAAACTATTCAATATGACGACCGCTTCAGTTTAGTTGAGTTAAATCCGATGGGTGTTTAAAGTAAACGTTTAAATCCGGATTCTACACTTCAATACACTTCGCTTACTGGACTGGATTACTCTCTCCACTCCTACTTAAGTCCGGTAGGGAGATGTTTAAAATAAAATTTGAATCTAGATTCTTCAGTCCACTCCTAGTTCAATCCGGATTGAGTTGTTACTGTAAACGTAGTAATTGTAACAAACATTCAAACATCACGTGCTTGCCACTCCTCACTGATCTTCACTACCCCCCCCCCCTGGCACGCCTATTATTTTACTTCCGACTCCTTGCACATTATTATTTTTCTGATCATGACATTTGCACTTCGCCCTGACATATTCGATAGATTAGATAAAAAAATCAGCTGTAAAACACTGACTTACCTCCATCCCACACACACATTCATTTAAAGAAATTATGTTATGCTATTATAATTTCAGTTATTTTAAACGATTTGACCCATTTAAAAACCCGTCAACACAGTAATAAATTTTACGAATGTTTACTACTATCTACGCAAAACTGACTAATAGAACTACCTTTAATACACTCAGGGCACATACAATTAACTCTTTAAAATTGCATTTAATGCACTTCAAAAAATCCATTTAATATGTCACAGATGCTGCACACGTATTTATACAACATCACGGTTTGTCCTAAAAATTGTACAGTGCTGTAAATACGAAAATACTTACGGTTCCCGTAAATTGTAGTTAATAAAAAATATTTGCAGAAGATATTCTGAAAAAAAAAATTGTAAGTTACTATGCAGAAGTGATGGCAATTAGAAAACTTTACGTAAACATTCATTTCAAGCAATCTCTTTATAAAACACGCTTGCATCTCTCTGTTCCAGCTGGTTGATTAAAGTATCTTGGCGAAGTAAGTGTGGAATCGTGTACAGGACTTCAAATAGTCTCCTGAGAAATCTATCCCGTGCTTTCTTGCAGATTGCATCCGACTGTGGAGAGTTAAAAACACTTTTCTCAAATTAATTAATTGTATACATGGAATTGTTTTCTGTAACCGATTTCTTCGAAAGCCTTGTGCGGGTTTATAAGCCCCGATACGGTGGTATTAAAAAAAATTAGGTCATACTGTCGCGGAGCATAGACATTTGCGCTTTTATGAATTCAAGAAAATAATTTAACAGGACTGACTGGACAATTCAAATTGTTTTGTTTTAACTAAAGTAATAATTGGCAAAAAATGATAAAGTTCAAGAGTGACCAGAAACTACAAAAACAAACTTTCATTTTGCATTATCGAGACTCTCACCAACATGTGTACAGTTTACCGAACCCTTTATAAAACTATGAAACTGGTGTCGGACTTTGCCATTGTGTGGTAACAAGTTGGCGAAAGTTCTTTCATATTATCTGGAAATGTTTTTGGGAGTGTTTTGGGAGTGTTAATAGCTTTGACTGGTGTTCGGAGTGCATCTAACATAAATTATAATATTTTCATTAATCATTTTCTTAAAATTTTTGGTGAGTTGCCCTGTCAAAAGTATGTTTTTTTTTCCATCAAGAACATGGCAGTTACAATTTCCTTAAATTTGGGTTCCTTCTACTAAAATATATAATAACTCAGACACTTCGGCTTTAGGACTTGGACTATGGTTTTCGGGAACATTAAATGTTTTAATTTCCCCCAAATTTTTAAGTTTCATTATTTAATTAATGTTTTAACTACCGTACAACTTGTGATAATTACGTTAACTACCTGCAATTAATCCATGCATAACAATACGTCAAAATATAATGTTTATTACCATAAGACGACTACATTAACAAAACAACTAATTAATGAATTAAATAAAATATTTATAATTTTGTATTTGTAACAGGACTGGATTTTTTTCTAAATCACTTTTGTGATACTATCATGAAAATATAAAGTCAATTCCTTTTTGTCACAATGGTTTGAGTTACGTTATATGTTACTTTATTTATGTTGTATGTTTCAAATATTTTAAAACTCTGAATTTAGCAAGCAATTATGCAAAAACTAATGTGTAAGGGAGACCAATTTTTTATACAATAAATGGAATCCACTGGCAGTGTATGCAATTTGGAACTTATTTGATACGAAAATAAAAAAAATATACATTTTTAATACCTGATATTGATAATGCTCTGATTCATTCCTCCCTTCGAACTACAGCATTCATTATCACTTTTAGACAAATAAATGCTCGAAGAAACAAATCTATTTAGGCTACTTCGATAACATAAAAATCTCGTTACACTAGCTTTGCCAACACTCCTATGCATACAACTGAAAAATGTTATGAGTGTCAACATTAGAGAAAGAATAGAAAAGAGGCAGCGTTCATTATACAGCTGCATACTTAATTGCATGTTCAACATATGTCACGTCATTTAGTAATAAAAATGGTGAAGGAATTAAAAATGGCATCAAAGGCAAGACAAGTTTTCTTGGAAGTCACACACCATGTTAAATTATTGGGATAACACGAGCGGTTTTTTATTTTTCGTTAAGGAGTGTTCACCACAACTTTCACACAGAAAATTGCGTCTCAGTTTCAGAAATATTAATATAAACGTACTTATTAGCTTTAAATACCTATTGTAATATTTTTAACCGAGGTCATACTATACAGGTTGTCCAAAAACAAACTCTCTATAAGCACACTACGCGAATTCTGGGTTAAATTGGAGACGAAAATGTAAGTGGCCCACTGCTCGGAGAAAGTCCTCTTTTGTGCTCCACGTCAAAGTATTATTTTATGTATGTTATATCAAGTAAACGTAGAATCATCTTTGGATTGCTCGGGATTTGAACCTGTACCCAAAAAATGTGCAGGTCAGAAATGTAGTAGTGAGATAAGAGTGATATATGTGGAATGCAAGAGTAGACTAACTGCAGTGCTATGTTGCCATGTTGTGCACTGATGTCATTGTAAAACAATTTTACATTTGGCACGCGTAAAAACACGCCACGCGAATCTTGGGCTTAATTGGGGACGAAAATATGAGTGCCAAATGTAAAATGTTGTTCAATGACATCAGTGCACAACATGGCAACATATATATATATATATTTATTTATTTATACGTGTGCGTGTGTGTAATCTGTAAGGAAATAATAACAACCCAAACTACAGGAGGTTAGTACAATAAATTTTTACTTTCCTATGTACCTCATGTTAATAATTCGGGGCTGAGGTAAAATATGGAAAAAACAACTAGGGTGCAGATTGTGTGGTAAAATATGTTACACATTCTAAAAATGGTAAAATAAGCCAAATGAACGGTTTAGTTATGTTATTTTGCAGCCCACTGTAAATACTTGGCGTACTTTGCGTCAGACATTATGTAATGTTAGTCCTTCTGTGCTGTTCAATTATTCTTGGTGAAAAAATTGAAACTACTGGTAAATTTCATTCAACCATTATTTTTAATCACAGGAAGTTAATTTAAATCGGGTTTTTACAAATCCTACAACTACTTATAACATGTATAAAATACACGTGACACTTCTAAAATATTTTTACTTACGAAAAATAAAAAAAACCGTAGTCGAAATTAATTTCGCTTACTATAGTAACAAATTATCCTGGGAACAGATTTATTAAACGAATAGCATTTCTATAGATTAAATCTACGAAATGCATTTTCGTAAAGCAACAGTTTATGTTGAGTGTATATGAAAATGCTTAAATTTTTTTATCAGCTACGTCATTTATATGTGGCAGTTTACGTGTTAAAAAGCTTTCAGTTGAGATCTGAAAGGAAAAACTATTAATAGCATGTTGAAAATTCTCGAAAGGTTTTACATGTTGTCCCTTACTTAATATTTGGTAAGGAACTTTGTTTACTTGGAGTGCTGTTGTTGTAAATGCCGTTGAGAGATGTCACACTAGAAATTTGATATCAAACAGTGACTGCACATATTTTCATATGAACACAATTTCAGATATGTTATAATTAGTGCCAGGATGATTTGACATTTTCCTCTCTCCGATTGGAATTCGTGAAATTTACGTGACACACACGTGTTTAATTCAATACTATTTCATTATTGCGTTTCGACCCCTCATTTGCTTAAATTAATTACTTCGGTTCTACACGTATACAGCACATATTTAACCAAATGTTTAAACATGACTGTGGCTTCATTATAATAGCTGTGGATCTATGCTTTCTCTGCTGCCTTAATATAAAGGTGACGCAACATTTTATGTCACGCAGAAGTGTTTGTTTTCTGTCAGGAAGTAGAAATAATTTCTACTGTTTCAAGACCACATATACGACTCTTATAAGAAGGAAAAACTCTAAATTAATTTTTTCTATTTTAACAGCGATGTAAAATGATTTTAAGAAAATATTGTGACGCTATATTCAGTGTAAGTAACCTTAAATTGATTTTTACCTAAATGCAACTGCAGAAATTACGTTTAAAGAGAGGATTATTTTTACGAGGCGCAGACGTTTTTTAAATACTTGATTCTTAGAATATTTGTATTCATTATTACTTCGCTTCTAAACATTAACATAGAAATTATTTTGTGAATTATATATGGACAGTTCAATTTTAACATTTCTCCGAAGAGTAAATCAATGTAAAGACACCAAGCAATGAAGTTAGACGAAATGTTTACTGCAGTGAGATGCAGTATTCTGAATAATAATAACACATATTTATTGATACGCCGACAAAAATTTCATTTCATCAGCCCTACATTCAACTGATATGTTTTTTGCCTCCCAACTAGCTGGGAAACCTATGTTGTATTTTCAATTGACACTGTTTAACAAAAGTACAATAAATGTGCTAATTACTTACAGCTTGCTTTCTTATTGAAAATAAGTGGACAGCATCGGATGATAATGTAACCAATGATGGGTACAATTATCTCTATGGCCTGGAATACCCATATTTTACTTATGTGAAAAATTATGTAAATTATAAAGAAAAATTTCTTTTTGTGCTTCGCACAAACAATACATTTGAAATTGTAAAAAAAAAATATCGAGACGAGGGACATAAATGTCACCTGAAACGTAGGCTACATGTATTTAGAAATATCAGTATATAAAAGTGAAGATTAACTGAAAGACAATACAAAACACAGTCCAAGCTGCTTGACACTAGGAATTTGAAATTTGAAGTGTGGCTTTCCATCAGGGCATAGACTAGCATAATAAAATAGTATTTTTTGAAATGCTGTCCCTAAAGGGGTAAAACGGTGTAAAACATGTTTTCATAGATCTGGGCAAATTCGAACTTGACGGACAATCATCGTGATTTTCGCTCAATAAGACACTTATACAAATGCACATAAAGTAATTACTAGATTTTTTCAAAATTTGGTCAAGAGGTAAAATTATGTTAATAGAATGTCAGTAAATCCTCAATATCTAACGGACCCATCGATATATCAAGGTGCTTTTTGCTTCAAAATTATGCTTATGCGAATACTTTAAAATTTATTTCATGTATCGTGATATAGACTGCAATGAAATAACTATAAAAATAACTAAAATAGATTTTTGGGTTTATTATATTTAAATTCGACCCTTAATTTGACTTCAGTGTGACATCCATACATATCCCAATAAAATATTAAAAATAATTTAATTTGAAAATTCTACCCCAATTGAAGGTGAAACTACGTAAAATATGTATTACATTAAACATCAACTTTTATCAAACCCAGTGAGCCTTCAAAAATATACTTATTATTTAGTTACTGTGAGTATTTAAATTCCTAATGATTATAAAAGAAATTTTTAAAATTCATTACAGTGATAAGATAAAAGAGATTATATTTTTAATTCGTTCATATCCCTCAAACATAAACATTTCAGAAAATCCACAGAATTATTATTGTTACGTAAATAAAAAGCTAACAAAAATTAATTCCAGCATCCGTTATATTTTCGAATTTAAGTGAACAAAAATAATTTGTTGTTGTCTCATTAGACAATACCGCTCGAATCCGATTAAAAATCACGGTTCTTTATGATTTATACGACTGTACCATTACACACCTATTTGATCATTTGTTATTTGCCTCTAATTTCGACTGAAAAAGCTAACTTTACAAACAGTTTAAAGGAAACAATATGAAAAAAAAACTTGTATAACAATCTTTAAGTAACATAAATTTTGACGGAGTTGTGCAATGGGAGTCCATGAGTGGACGTAATTTGTTGGACGTAATCCATTGCGATGAAGATGACCGTCAAAGAAATCTACAGAGAACAGGAAAACAATAACAATCAGGATATGTTTTAGTCAAAACGATACAAACACAACATAAAATTCTATAAATAGAATCAGGTTAAAGCAGTCCTCAAATCTGTGTTGTTTGCCTTGGTAGTGTCTGGTTTTTCTTTCTTATTTTTTCTTATTTGGCTGTCCTTTATTCGTTTGACCCGATTCCATGTATGGAATTTTATGTTGTGTTTGTGTATTCTGTTTACGAAAGTATACTATGCTAATTTATGTCTTCTTTTCCTGTTCTCTGTAGATTTATTCGCATACATCTGCATCGCAATCGAAATGTCCAAGAAACTACATCCACAGAAATAAGAGATGTACGTAATTAAACTCCAGACTGGTATAGACACGAAAACCGGCACAACCTGTATATGCAGATAGCCGATATGACTATGCGTATAAATATGTACTAAGAATTGTCACTGAAAGTTGCAGGGATAGATTTGCGAGAGGACTGCTCGCATTGTCAGCAAAACGTGGTCCGCTCCAAAGTAAGTTCATCCAGAAACTTGATGATCTTAACACCTAATGACCGAACATAGAATCCGGTGTAAAAGGAGTGACGGTACTAAACGCAGGCAAAGCCGTGACTGACTGCTGGACAACATATATAATCCAATCCAAAGAACACCCGATAAAATAGTTTTTGCCAACTTTATGGGCAGAAAAGATTTTGCAGGAGCATACTTTTTATTCTAGCTCAAAATATGATGCGAATCTCAGATAAAATACTTGCTAAAAGAGTTAGAGAAAAATGTTTTATAGGATTGAACCATTACTTGTTTTTTTTTTATTCGCTTGTGAAAACCTGTAAAGTGTAAGCACGTAGATGTTTACTGTTACATGGCATTTAATTGGAAACTAGTTCCGATAGCAAATTTTATGACACCAAAAATACAGTAATGCATTTTTAAAACTTGATGTAATGTAATATGCGTATCGTACTTAATGATGTGTTTGAACACGTAAGTACAATACAATTTATGTATATTGTATGAATGTAGATACACTGGCTGCTCTGGAATCAGTGACCGTAAATCACATGGATGATACAGAACGCAAAGAAAACGTTATTTGTTAACACAGTGGCGCAATCAGGATTTGTGTAACAAGGTGTTTTAACTTGATAATAATACAATGAACAACGGCAACCTCTTTAAAGCAGGGAGTCCGGAGATACTCCCCTGTAAAATTTGGATTTCAAGGTGCAAAGTAGTTCTTTTTAGCAGATTTTAGTGATGAAACACTGAATGTTAGGCTATACTGGTAAACATACTTTTTTTCTTTTAATATATAATTATTTTTTAATTTTTTGTAGCTAATTGTGGAGGGGGTTAGAACCCCTAAACACCTTCCCTTCTTGGCAACGCCCTTGTTGAAGATTTGTCTGGAAATTACACCCTGTAAAGTTGTAGGGTCAAACACAAGTGCACACGTCAGAATTCCGCGCGCCGCGTGTCTCCAGACCAGTGGCTGAAAGGATAAACTATCACAATCTAATGTAAGAAACACAGCAGGAAGTACGACGGTGGCGAGTTTTCGGCGCATGCGCATGAGGGGTGTGCGACAGTTGTGGTTCCCGTGCGGAGGGGTGGAACATTCCTAGGACAGAGTAAGGAGTGGGGGGAGGTTATAAACGAGGCTAGGGGCGGTATTCATAGTCATGTCTCGAGACGACTTGACCAAGACGATCTTATTTCTTAAGACAGCACTTTTCAACTCCAAATCTCCACGAGTAAGACGATATTCGTCAAGACCACGCACTTCAAGTCGAGCTTGTTTGGCACAACTAGCGGCTTGACGAAGTACGAACTTAAGATGGTCGAGAGTACACGAACGATTCCGAACACTCACGAACACCACGCAGTAATTAACGAGCTTTCGAAGAGTTATCTTCAGCTTTTCTTGTTCATGTATCAAGATGCTTTGTTATCATTGATAGCCAACCTACGATCAGATGTAAGCAGTTAATTAATTTGGTTTACATTTTGGACGCTAGAAAACTCCGCTTGGAACACTTTTTAAGAGAAATCAGTTGGAATTGTGAAATTTAACTACACCTAGACTAACCTCGTGACTATTTGTAAATGAGTAATGAAGCGGGCTTCTATTTTAAGACGAACCTCCTATCATTTAAACAAAATGTTATTCACTAATATCCGCTATTTTACAATGCTTCGAGACAATTTTCAGTCACCTCGGCAGTTGACTTGATGACGATCTTGTTCCTTTGCTTAACAGGTGCTCGACGACGACTATGAAATACAGTTCGGAAAAGGTGATCTCAAGCACACACTATGCAACATGAAAACACAGTCTTAAGACAGGGAATATAAGGTTGTCGTGATGGAGACTGTCTTGTTAGCAGTTGCTTGAGATCAGCTTAAGAATGTGTGGTAGATAAATAAACGCTGAAATCATCAATTGATTCCTACGCTTTTTTTCGAAACCAATATGGATAAAATACTCAATGACAATCCTAGATAATGGTATTTGCCAACTTTATGAGTAAATATTTATCCAGAATTACTAACTCGTTACGCGTGATCTCTTGCGCCGCAGTTAAATGCACGAGGTTCCGGCGTCACAGATTATGCCTCAGAAGTTCGTAACACTGGAAACAACTTTGTTTAAAGCGTTGGCTAAAACTATTGTCTAGGATTGCTATTGTTTAATTTTCGCAAATTGGCTGCAATACACCTACAGTTATAGATTAACGCTTTTAGCGTTGAATTATGTACCACGCCCTCTTAAGCAGTGTCTACTGTACTAAAATCGAACTTAAGACAGCAAATAAGAACATATTGATGAAGCTAGTGCTTACAAGATGTAACTATGATTACCACCCTAGTCATGACGTTTGTCGCCTGCTTGGAGAGCTCCGTACTTCGGCCACCAACTAGCAAAGAATAACAGAGAATCATGCTTCACAAATACTGTTGCGAATTTTTATTCAATGCAGTTATATGCCCTTTTCTTAGGTGCAACCCGCGTGGGCTTAGTGTTTAATTGTATTGTATAGTTCAGAAATATTTTGAATCGCGCGCACCCTGCAACAGGTCGTTGAAAATTGGCTGTTTTGCCCTTTTCACGAATTTTTAAAAAAATAATAATGATAGCTCTAGCATGAGCAAAGTACGATTCGCGACAAGCTGAAACGTCGAACTTTCTATGTACAAAAGCCAGTTACATACGTGTAAAGGTTTGTGATAAACACACGTATTGCAAACTATCTGCATTGCATTTTAGCTTGTTGCCACGCGGAAGTCGTAGCTTCATTAAGTAAGCAATACTTCCATAACGAATAGTCGAAGTGACATCCCGAGTCTCAACGCAGGCATGGCAACGCTGCAGCAGGTTATGTTACAATATCCTGAACACTTGTGGCGCCACAAGCAGCTGTTCGCAAGCCGCTTATAATTGTTCTTGTAAGACCAACGCCGTCTCAGCTGGTGTCTCGTAGACTTGGCTTAAATGCGGCCCTGCAGGTGGAGGTCGAGATAACCTTGCAGGAAGAAGTCTGTTGTCATGTCTAGCGAACGCGGTAAACAGCAATTTTCATCGTCTTGTTTTTATTTTCATATTTGTAACAGATTATTTTCTTGTTTTAGACACAAAATGTGGCCAAATTTTTCTCTTATAAATTGTTTTTATCTCGCGTAGTTTTTGCATAATGGCTCGTTGCAGCTAAAATTCGAATTTTTCCGTTTTAAGGACGACACTAAAACCAACTCACCAAACTGAAAAAAATTCACAGCGAATAATGATATTGTAGGACACAAATTCAACTATGTTATGCCACAAAATAAAATATTTTTGTATTAAAAAATATATTGAATTGTTCTAATTTTTATTTTTAATTTCGGCATTTTTAGTTAAATACGAACAATGTTATTCTTTGTTTTTATGTGCGTGACATTGTAGCCTGAGACGTCTTTATCTACTGTGCGTTTTTTTCTTTCATTTTGGTATGTCAGTTAGTTTAAGTGTAGTCCTTAAAACGGAAACATGCAAATTTTGACTTTAACAAGTCGTTAGGCGAAAACTAAGAGATAAAAAAATTTCATAAGAGCCAAATTTAGTCACATTTTCTATCTAAAATAAGAAAAATAACACCTGGTACAACAAAATATAAAAACATGGTGGTGAAAATTGCTGTCTACCGTATAGTGATAGGACCATCAGCCCGACACATCGACCATCGTGATTTGTGACTGCAGTGCAATCGTTCGCCCTACCAGCCACTGGATTGGCGTCTCGAAGCGCTTGGAGTTCAAATTTTGTGTACTTGTGTTTCTTTGCATCTGTAACTTTACTTGGTGACATTTTCGGACAAATGTTCACTAACAAGTAAGGTTTATTTTTGCGTTCTTTGCTATCCATATGATTTCCGAACACTAGCTCCGAAACATCACGTATATGTGTTGACTATTTGAAATAACAAGTTTAAACATAAATTGAAAATTTAAAATACTCAAGACTTACATGTAGCTTAGAATACCTCATCAGTTCATCCTCAGTACTCTTTCCTGCTCCATCATCAGACCCTGATCACTGTAAGTTGGTAGGAAATAGGATATCCTGCAGATTCAAGATGATGATGCAGCATCAGGTCAGGTTGACCATGTTGTTGTAATATCGTTGAAGTCACAGGATACTTAATTTCGAATCGATCAGACTGGTAGAAGTTGCTCACATCCCTTCAACAACTAGAAAAGAGCTGGGGATCTTTAAACGGTTGAACAGATTTCCTTGAATCATAGCTAGAGACATGAACTTTTCGCGAAAAGAAATTGGCCTCACTTTGTGTCAGTGACTTGTGTGCACGTCTGCAGACTTGCTTCACGGTCAGAGATTGGATGTTTTGACATTCGTGTGTCGTGGGGTTTTACACGCAAATCACAGACGTGTGGTGTTACAGTAACCTTAGTGTGATTGGTACAGTCAAATGAGAAACGTCACAGTTCAAAGGCACGCTGCCAATATCTATGAAGCAGAACTGCAGACGTGCACATAAGGCACTGGAACAAAGTGGGGCAAAATTCTATTCGCGAAAAGTTCATGTCTCTAATCATAGCTAAGAACACTCTCGATCAAGTCACCTTTCAAACAATAAAAAACTAAATCAAAATCTTTTCATCCGTTTAGGAGCTACGATGCCACAAACACACAAATACCCACGTCAAACTTACAACATCTCTCCTTTTTCGTCGGGGGTTATAAAGAGCAGTTTTGAAACGCAGTAATTCACTTGCGGTGTTAATATGTTGGGTAACTAGTTAAAAAATAAGTCTTAAAATTCCGTACGAGAATTTTTGTAATGTAGTTTTCAGTACATTTCTTTACCATTTTATAATGTCATCATCCATTTTATGTAACGAAACAATTTTAAAACGGTTAGTTTATTCAAACTGGTTTAGTCGCAAATGCCCTTGTTTTTTAGGGGTGTGGTTGGTCAGGGTTGCAACCACGTGACCTAAGATTGTCAGACAGTAGGGCTGTGGGGAACGTTATGGTCAGCGTAGAAAATTTTCCCGAGTTGCAACGTTAATTAAACGTCGCTGCTGAATTGGGTGGAGTCTGACGGGAATGAATTACTGTATCGTGGCAGTGTTCTGTAGTGGTCCTTGCCCGTATTTTAACTAGCTGCTAGAGGAAGGGCGTTCTCCTAGAGTCATTCGTTTAAATTAAATAATTCGAGTTTTTGTGACATTCACAAAATACTCGCTACACACGTTAAAACAGAAATTAATCTGAAGTGAAATAAAAGAGAAATTTAATAGTACTAAAAAAAATACCGCTGGCGATTATTAAATCTGTATCGATGCAAGAATGTTTGACATGATTTACGGCTTAAAAGTACGAGGAAGTATTTGCGAGATATATTTACTACAAGCCAGGCACAACACACATGATAAGTTTTATGATAAGTAGGTTGCAAAATTATTGGGAACGTTACTCACTGATAATACATATTTAATGGAATAACATATATCTGAAAGAGATGTCGAAAAAATGAACGTTAAGATTATAAGTCAGCTTCAGAGATTAAACTCAATGTGAATGGCCTTTTTGTGTCTCAATATTTTAGATTGACGTCGCTTGCTCGTACGTAATGCATAAAATAACATGTATAAAATTATATGAAACATCAAGTTGAAAAATAATACATCTTCAGACAAATGTGTAACTACACAACAACTAAAACAAACGTCAACAAATTTTACGCTTAATATTATTCATTTCAAATGATGAACTACGTAATACCACTAGAGCTCAAAACATCGCTGTTTAGCGCTGAGCAAAACATTTTTATTCACTAATACTAACAATGAACTAATATTTAATGCGATCAGCTTTAATAAATTACGTGTAAACTGCATACGGAGAGTCTTAATTCGGAAACACTAAAAATATTTTCTTTAATATAATAAATCAGTCTGGTATTATATTATAGCTGTAATTTAAAAAAAAAGTATTTCTTGACAAATTTGTTTTGTTAAATATTTTACGAACTGAGATGTTTGACGTAATTATCACTGCAGATTTGAAAAGTCTTAATATCGCAAAGCTTGTAAACAGACGATACTATAAAATCATACGTGTATTGATAATGAAATAAATTCTTGCAATGCTATTGCTTCGATTCTATGTGTACTATTCTATGTCGAAGTTATACAAAATTCGTGTTTTCATGAATATAAACAGCATCGATAGACATGAAAAGTAGAAAGAATACGCACGTTCTGCGTCGCACGGATTGTAAACAGGTGCTTCGTCTACTTGAATGGACGTTATATTTCGCAACACACAGGTGTGAAGGCAGTGAATATTACATGGTTATGCCCTTTAGTTCCTGTTAGCAACATTTATTTACTGTAAAATTAATTTTTGAGCTTATACGCACATGCCAGTAAATAACTGTTCTGGGCACACTGTTTCTTTCCAGGAAAGGTAAAAATCTATTATCTGAAGACGCCACTGGTTACGTTAGTCCTTTCGTGTGGCGAAGAGAAAAAAAATATTTAGTGAAAATGACTACAGAAATATGGCATTTGAGTTCAGTTTCCTGAATACAAAGGAGGGAAATATGTCCTGCTGTTTTTAGTGGAATTCTTTGACTTTTGGCAGTGCAATAATAACATACGGTTACAGATTTCATATGCGTGCAACTTGTCTAGAACGACTGCGATCGGCAGCGGACTTTTAACTCGTTCATCAATTGCTTCATCGCATTAATGTGCAAGGCGCCAAACTGGCTTTTGTTTTCTCATTGAGAGCTTCTTTTACTGTGATCGCTTTGCTGGACGTACTTTGCTCCTCTGAGGTCTATGAACGTGGAAGCAATAAGGGCGATCAAGGCATGCGCAAATTGCCTCGTTGTAGCCTCTAGACGCAAGCCGCAGAACTGATGTAACGATCCTCTCCCCGACAGAGCACTTCTGTGTTGTTTCTGCGCTAGGTATCATTTTATGGCGTAATTTCAAAGTTAAGGGGTGCTGTACATTTTTTAAGATAATTTTCACCAGAATATTCATGAGACCAATAGTTCCTTGAAGGTACCGCCAAATTAAATACAACGTGTCTCCGTGTCCACGAAGGAAACTGTAAGGTACGTCCAGGGATTTACAAGACGTTGTTAAGTATATAAGCCTGCACCAGTTTGAACTTCATACTTTAAAAATAGTTTACGTAGAGTGAAACTGTTAGCTAACTTTGCGATTTTATAGAAACTAAATGACCTGACTTCTAATTTGAACTGCCTTTAAATTATTCGCTCCAAAATACTCGTATTCCATAAGGATGTTAACTGAACCATTAATATTAAGTGATGGTTAGAGATGATGGTTTATCGCGGGAAAACTTTACTATTTGCTAGGCTTCAACGTGCGTTCAGCTTATCAAAAGATTACTGGATTTTCCTTGTACGCGGAGCTACTGCTCTACTTGACTAAACCAATAAGAATACCACTAATTTAATTTTTGATGCATGTTATTGGTCTATAGACAGCTACGTTGTGTCAGTGTTTTCAAGGCTACGTTGGCACAAAACATTTTTGCGATATTCCATCATCTCTAGTGATGGTTATACACATTTGTAAATTCAAAGCAATATATATAATTATTTTCTCACCGGCACAATGTTCAGCTGCCGTAGTTATTTCCTGGTTAAAGAACGTGATATCATTGGGGCAAGAACAAAATAATACCCGGGCGTTATATTGTTTTGGTGTTTAATGCTTTTGTGTTCAGAGAGAGTGAGAGAGAGAGAGAGAGAGAGAGAGAGAGAGAGAGAGAGAGATTTTTTGTTCAGCGCACAACATCGAGGTCTTTAGCGCTGGTGAGGGTGATATGAGGTGAGTATGGAGAAACGTCGGAATGTGGTGGCAGAGGAAACCGGAGATCCCCGAGAAAACTCGCCGACCAATGGCATCGTCCGGCACGATTCCCACATGCGAAAATCAGGTGGGCCGACCCCACCGGGAATCGAACCCGGATCGCCTTGGTGGGAGGCGAATGGTCTGATCATTCGGCCACCGCTGCCCCATGGTCAGAGAGAATACTGTAGCTACGTTACAGCTCAATTGGCCACACAACGTTCTTCTCGTAATATTATTAATCAGAAATTACTTACCCATGTTGAGCGGTTTTTGAGTAAACTCCTGTCCGCCGAATCTCTGCGCTATGTTTAGCGGCATCATTGTAGAAATTACTTGTAAATTTACCACACATAATACAGGGGAATGTTTAAAAGTTGGTTTGGTAAAATATTTCCTTATACATGAGTATACCTGTCGTACAGTAACTTGATATTTTCTGGAAGCCAGCTGCTAGCTTGAATCTGTTTTCACACCAACTGTGTATCCTTCCGCCAAACGTCAACAATAACATTGCCAGGCTGACAGCTGCACTGCAAGCCGACGTACATTGTTCATCCGCTGACACTAACTACGTCACTTCTAAAATATTGTAATATATGCTAAATGTAAATATACATTCTATTTCATTTCCTGAAAATGAACATATTGTGTACATATTCCACTAAAATATTTTCAATATCTTAGCCACTGTTCACAATATACAGAAGAACTATTCCTAGGACATCAGTGCCAACCCAACCACCCGTCAACTATCGTAAAGCAGGCGTATTTAATTCACTTTAAAATTATTACTACGAACAATTTTGATACTCGCGGACACGTAACAATAAATTATTCATTTTTCTCACCGTTCTGCTTTTTCATTTGCTTACATAGTTGTAGGGTAGTAACGTAAGTATTCCTAGTAATTTTTTTTGACAGTTCGTTTTTTGAAAGTATCAACTCACCGTACGGTGCGTATAGTAGTGTTCCTATACGTTTTAAGGAATTAGCCAAAGGTATACTGACGTTACCATACTCGTATAGTAACAATACTCAACATTATCTCTATTTACAAGCTATAGTATTGTAAGTGTTCCACACTGTGTGTGGGTTAAGGCGGCCGTCTGGCTGGTGCTCGAATTGTGTGCAGTGTCTATTTACAGCTCGCCAAACTGGCGTGCAAGGTTTTCCTTGTAGTCTTTTTCCTACGGGACTTAAGGTTGTTCAAGTGGGGAAAAAACATAATTTTATATTTGTATGAAATAGTGTTAGTTTTGTACACATTACTTGAAAGTACATATACCTCTAACGGAAAAAAATTAGCTCATCTAGTTTTCCCGTAATGGCACTTCAAAGTCAAAATGTGCGTATTTTTACTTCATACAAAACTTGAAAACCAGTTAACATAATGAAATGAAAAAAATCATATCAAAACTACGCGTTACTGTCTATGACCTGTAGCATTTAAAACCCGTTACAAAAAATGTTTATGTAAAATAAAAAATTTCAAAATTTAAATTTGTTTTGGTACTTTTAGAAATTTATTTTAAACACAGAAATATTTTATAATGTGTTTGTATATGCTTCAAGCCGTAGACGGTGACGTGTAGTTTTGATAAGATTTTTTCCATTTCATTATATTTACTGGTTTTCAAGTTTTGTATGAAGTAAAAATATGCAAATTTTGACTTTGAAGTGGCATTATGGGAAAACTAGATGAACTAATTTTTTTCCGTTAGATGTTAATGTACTCTTAAGTAATGTCTACAAAACTAACACTATTTTATACAAATATAAAATTATGAATTTTTCCCCACTTGAACGCCCTTAAAGCGGTGACCACAACATTTTATTTTTGAATAGTATGAAGTAAATACCAACGCATGCCTCTCGCTTTGCAGTTTACGAATTAAGCGTGGGACACTGGCTCTTATCGCTACGCTGTTCCCACGCGCTAAATGTGGAAATTCGACACCGGCGATGTTTCCTCTTAATAACTTCCATTACAATTTAGGAAGATTTTTTACAACTGAAAAACGGTGGGGGGGGGGATTTCAAAGGCAGGTCACGCTGTCAGAGGCGTTGTCTTCGCAGCAAATATACAGAGAGTCACTGTTTTATTCACAGACGTTTCTCGAGCCGAGAGCGGCCGAGGGTAGGTGTGGGGACTGGGGTTGTAGAAGCTGGGTGCTTCACATTCTCGGCGTGCTGATAAGGGCGAGCTCATCTAAGCGTCGTCTCCCCCGGAGTGACGCGAGAACTCAGCTCAGCTCAGTAATAACGAACACCCACACCCCTAGGACTAGGTGACACTGGAGGGACGGAGGGGTGAGAGATACGGACTACATACACATGCTTCCTATGTAAAGTGTACCGTGGTGCCGCCCTGTAGACGCGAACAAACAACTTTCTCTCCCTCGCTACTCCAACGTGGGTTGGAACAACTAACTACTTGCTACTTTATGCTTGCTGCTACAGGAAGTGGCTTGTATCGAGCGCGCCCTTGCCACTTGACACGCTATACTCTATCCATTCTAACCTAAGCTTGCAGCTAGTTCATTCAAGTGAATTACAATAACATTTTTGCACACCATTCATTTCATTTGAAATATTGAAAAATACAAGGTAACTATGCTACGGCACAATCACAATGTGAGGAATCAAGACACAATTCAACTGCTTTTATTTATTTCGTTAGCAATTTTTATTTATGCTGCAACCTTAGAGTGGACAGAGTATAGCAGGTCTCTAGTCTTAAGAGTGATTGTCACCATCTTGAATTTTTGTATTTTGTCATACCTTTTCTATTGGGTAACTACAGAATAGAATACATATTAAGGGAAAGTAATATGAAAGTAATGTAAATTTTCTAACTGCAATCGGATCTGCAGCAAAAGTAACAGAAAATAAAAATTTATGATGCCAAAAATTCCCTTAATATGTATTCCATGCTGTAGTTACGTTAAAGTGGCATAGATTTACAAAGAATAACAGTTATGACAAAAAATAAATATAAAAATTCAATATGGCGACTACCTCTCACACTTGAGAGCGTCGCCTACCTCACGCTTCAAATACGCTGCAGTGTGATCGTAAATAGGTTTTTTTTTCTACGAAACTATTCCACGTATGCACATTGTGCCAAAGTGCGAAAAAAAACAAAGTTCAGACAAGTTCAAGGTCGCCCTTATGTCTGTCATTTCTGAGCCTCTCACGCGCGGGTAGGCGGCGCCCTTAAGGCCATGATCTTTCATTTATTTCAAACAATAGCAAATAACTTAAATATTTTTTAACCAAATGCTTTGAAAAAATTTGAGACTGTGTACAGTCATACAATAAAAAATTTTGCCAGAGCGTTTTTTTATATAATGTACCGTTTGCTAGGAAAGAAACTATTTTTCTTAATTTTGGCTTATTTTGACAACAAAATATGTGCTACTTCAGGGGCAAAAATCTAAAAATCTGTTTGGTGTATTGCAGCAGAAAATTCTGATACAAACGATGATATATAAGTGTTAAACTGCCGGAATGAATATTTGATACATGTATTAGTTTGCGTTAAAAAAAATATTTTCGAAACCACTGCTAAACTAAAGAGCGAGGCCTTAAGGGTAGTATCATTGAAAACGCGTTTTTGATTAAATTTCTCCATAATATAAATGCCATGTTAATGATTTCAAAAGACTGTTCGGTACGAAATAAAATATCTGTTACCAGATATTTTAAGACTATATTTGTTTATAGACCGTTCACGATAAAGTGAGTACTGCATAACGTTTACTTTAAGTCACTTTGTAGCCATCTTTACTGTTTTTAATAATTAAGACTTCCTTGTAACTAAAAACCAGTGTAATAGTTTCTACACTCTCAAAAGTTAACACCTATTGGCCCAATATAACAATATTTTTAATTAATTACAAATTCTGCTGAGCGCTCAGTTTATAATGAACACCCTATACATAACTTTACTGTTTTATCTGTTTACTCGTTATTGGAGATAATTTGTTCACTGATTTCAGTCTTACTTCAGTTAACGTAGATATTAAGAAGTTTACATAAGCTTACAAATTTCTGTTCCGTAATGCTTCACGTCATTACTAGCTCTGAATTTCAAGATTAAAAATTAAGTCATAAATGTTAGTTACAAGCAAGCGAATATAGAATCAATAGACCTAGGAAACCACCTCCTCAAACAATGCTCTTCGGTTTTCTCTGGGCCACGGTCGTAGAAGAACAGGTCTGGACACTCGCCTATCTAACAATGTATTTTGCCTGACCCCCTTGTTGTTTGGCTGTAGTTCGTCAAGTTACCGAGAATGTCGTACTTTTTGGCGCTGTTTTCCGGGCGGTCGGACTCAAACTCCGTCCACTTTTTTCCAATGTTAAATTTATAAAGTAAATAAAGATTGCTGGAGCCTTTTCTTAAATTTGTGAGCGTAGAAAGTATTTCATAAATTGATAAAAAATATGTTTTGATAAATTGTTTATCTCAGTGGAATGGAAGTGGGCGGAGTTTAGTCCGACCGCCCTAACTGCAGCGCCAATAAAACACAATATTCTCGGTAACTTGGTGAACTGCAGCCAAACAACAAGGGGGTCAAGTTTTCAGGCGAGTGTCCAGACCTGTTATTCTACGGCCGTGCTCTGGGTTAACGATTACTATTTTTTAGGCCTAAACTAGAGCAGATATCAAAATCCGGTTTGGCATTTTTGTTTCGTTTTCACATTGCTTGATAATTTTTGCAAGATAGTAAATAATGTGGTTTATGCTAATTATACATGTAACAAAATGAAATTTTTGATAGCTGAATTTTCATTCGGAACTGTATTATTTAGTATTTTTAAAAATATCTATCATAATACAAGCAATTTTAATGAAAACAGCCGAAAACATTTGTGATATTTTACTCGTGTGAACTTAGAAAATGAACTATCGCAATGAACAGTATAATGAGGGGAGAGTGGTTTTAACTCGAGCAATTTGCGGTGAAGGGAAGAGGGAATGGGTGGGAACGAAGAATACCGCACAAGTTAATTTACACTAATACAAAATGTCAGTACAGGAAGGAATCAAACTGCAAAGTTACGTGTCTCAGATTTGTATAATATACAATGTTATTCATCACCGTTATATGAAAGCTTATAACTGCTCAAAATATTATAGCGTAATAAGGTGATGCAACAAAACTATTTTTGTTGCCGCTTTTTTTTTTTAAGTTATGTAAATGCATTTCGTGTATTGGATGGTTAATTACTACCCAGCCTCACTACGGAACGTGTTAATTTATAGCTTTTGCATAGATAAAATTGATATTTTCTGGAGCACTTAGGGCGCTGCATGCCATAGAACCCTGCCGAGAGAAATAATAGTGATTTATATGTTATATTAAAATAGGCAGGACTTAGTCACCTACCGAACCTACATATCTACATACACTAGCATCTTACCTCTTCTAGGGGCCAAGTTGGCCGAATGGTTAGACCATTCGCCTCCCACCAAGGCGATTCGGGCTCGATTCCCGGCGGGGTCGGTCTCCGAATTTTCGCATGTGGGAATCGTGCCGGACGTTGCAGTTGGTCAGCTAATTTTGTCGGGTATCTCCCGTTTCCCCTGCTCTTTCATTCCGGCATTGCTCCATACTCACCTCATGTCACCCCTCACCAGCGCTGAAGACCTCGATGTTAAGCGCTGACAAATATCCCTCACTCACTCTACTATAGTCCTCTTACTGCTAGTATGGTTGGCAACGAAATTATGCAATATTGTTCCGTTTATTTTCCGAATTAAATGCAACAATATTGAAACTAAATCAACCGAAATCGACATTGTTGTATTTTATATAATTAACAAACTTTTTTTTACCAGACTATACATGTTCCTACTGACTTCACAGTTGATTTTATACGCGCAGATATCAAGTGACGTGTCCAGACAGGACAGACATTTCCCGTCGTTAACCATTACGCTGCGGAAAGATACGAATTGGCTGAAAATAGAACTTAAGCAGGGCTTTTTTGAGTGCTGGCTTTACCTCGAACCGCCTATAATGTAATTCAACGTGTAATTTTTGCTCACGTCAAGGCTGCCATGTAAGCATTACTCTTTTAAAAATGATCTATAACGCGCGCGAACTGATAAACTGTTCCATATTCAATGTGAAAGAAAAAAAGTTTATACGAACGCAACTGTCAAACGGCGCTAGAAAAAACGAATGAGCAGAAATGCCGGTTTAACGATTTCTTTTCTGATTTTTAATTCCGCCGGGAGTATTGGCTTTCGTATCTGTGGTTATTTGGCAATTGATTCTGCGACTTCCCTCTGCAGTGCAGGTTTGTCTGCGTTGATACATGTTCCGTGGTTTTGCTGCGAGAGAGGGCGTACGAGTTATGTGGTAAATGAACTACGGACCCATTATTTGCGTATAGAATCTTTTATCAGCTGTCATATTGATAAGAAATACAAATGACAGCACTAATGCAACGAAATTAAATGCTGACATTGAAGTAAATACGTAAAAAACCTACATAATTTTATTACTAAATATTGTTCAAAAAATTACCCAACATGCAATGCTTTTCTGCTATAATCGTGAAAATTTTATATAAGGTATTGATTCAGAAACGTTACAAAAAATAAACACTAGAATATTTTACAAGTTTCGTTCCGTATGCACACAAGATAGCTACAAAATAAGTTTGGAAATATCTACACCATCGTAAGAACTGAAATGGTAAAGATTATTCTTGCTAAAAAATTATGTTAAAAAACACGTCGTTAAAAGTAATCACTCATGCCATCTTAACGACTATGAGATTTTTTAATGTAAATGAAATGTCACGATGTATATTCGTGGCTGCTGCAGTGGCAGAAGTTTCTGAAAACTCTTTAGAATATTTATAGTGTCGAAACACTGATAGCATAGTGATATGAAAGTTTATTTCACATTTTTGACATACTAAAATGTGTTTGACTTAAACAACGAATGTCGAAATGCGCATTAACTATGTGACCAAATCTGTGCCTGAAAAAGGCGACGCTGGAATGCACTAAATTATCATGAAAATTTTAGAATTCCTGATGCAATGAACACAACCTTTTTAAGTTGTGTATAATTATGTTGTTTTTGACATTATTTTTGTGAAGATGGTATGATAACAACTTTGTACAAATATTGTTCACTACATATTGTATAAATAAAGCAAATATTTTTAACAACAAGTGCGATAAGACAGTAGAAATTATGTAAGTGGCTCATAAATCAAACAAATATTTTCTACTTTCAGGCTTTCAGGTACACATAATGAACCAAAAACAGCGAAAACCCGAAGCAACGTGTTTCATAATAAACAACTGTAAACATACAGTTGTCAAAAATTCCGCTCTTAGAACAAATTATAAAGAAAATTAATAATTAGCAATGTATTTTTACACAGAAGCAGTGTTAATGTTACAAATACGAGTTACTAGTCAGGAAATTTATATCAAACATTGCTTTATATTATTTTCTTAATGTTAAATATATTGAAGAAAAACGTTAACAAAGTAAATTGATCAAAGGCAATGTTAAAATGCCTGAATGTAGGCAATGCGCTTTATGGTCAAATTTTATGGGCGTGTGGTTGATTCGTGCCTTTATAATGAAAAAAAAAAAAAAAGCGCATAGAACACAGTACAGAAGTTGCGAATCACAGCGCATTGTATTTGTTTCTTTAGTTGTCTAATGCAAGCGCGAAATTTTCCGTAAAATGACAGGTTAAATATTTATCATATGTGTTAATAAAGAATCCGTCTTTGAAACGTAAACTATGTTACGACACAGAATTAAAATTCATAATAAAACGTGTGGCCTTGTCTATTTCTGCAGCGTTATAGTAACTTTGCTTTTTTTTCCAGCTGTATTCGAAGACACTATGTAGGCCTACTTATACAAACAATAACACATTTACCACTTCATCTACAGTAAGTTTATCGATCATGGCAATAATCTAGAGACGGATAATATTTTGTAAATTTTTTAAGTGTCATAAATTTATTTCTGGCAAGTGCGGAAAAGTTACATTTAACCCTGAGAAAGCATATAAATAAAAAAAAATTCGCAGTTTAAAATTCAAAACGTAGAAGTACGCGTTTCACAATTCAAAATTTGCTTTGTTATTATGTCAAAGCTAAAGCTAATTTTTACACCCTTACGTAGTACTAATGACTGTACAGAATCCAGCGGTGTTGGCTATGTTTTAATGAAGTCTGCCAATTTGTTAACTACGTTTCCGTCAGTTCGGTTGTGAAATGTATGTGTTCTGGTAATTTATCCTACACATTCGTCCAAGTAGATCAAATTATTCTATAGGCAGGCAATTACGTTAACTATTATAAATGAATTAATATTATCTGTAACCGCAACATGCTTATTATTTGTCATGCTTACATAACCAGAAGTGCATATGGATTTCCTCGTATTATTTTACTTTGAAGTGTTTGTAGCTTTTGCCATAACAAACACTTTTCACTGCGTATTAAAGTGATAGAAATGATGCAACCTTGTTCGCAATATTTTACATAAATTATATTTTCCACAATTCCATTACGAAACACATTTAAATAAGAATTCTCTCCGATTGTGAATAGATACTTTTACTTACTGGTAGAAAAATACTAACTCCGTCACAACAAATATGGTTAGGCTTTTGTGTGTAAAGTGAACTTATTTATGTAGGTTTGTGAACCCGTAGTAACCTGAGTGCTATGCTACAGCTAATATTCCAGTACATAATAGACGAAATAAATACAAAAGTAAAATACGGGAGAAGTATTAAAAATTCCTACTCTTTGTTGGTAACTTTACCTTCAGCAAGCACTATACCTGTTTTAACTTATTGATACATAGCATTGAAGTTTTTTTGTTATTTCGTGATTGAAATAAACGAACATAACATACGATTTCTACGAACTGTCGATATTGCCAAAATAATCCCTCTGAATTTTTTGAAAGCTTTCAATACGCAGACTGGGAATTGACATTGGGAACATCTGTCAGCGAATTCTTCATTCGGAAAGGTTGTATATAACGGTAAAAAAGTGGGTAAAAGACGTAATCGCATGAGAATTGGAAAGAAAATGTTAGCTGCATATGTACAACTTTAGCAAGTTTATCGCACAACATTCACAAGTTGAAAAACTATCAATACGCTTTGACAGCGGTCCTGATGAATGAAACATAAGTAAAACTTGAAAGGAACTGTACAGGATGCATCTAAATTCACAAGATAAACTTTGGAAAATGAAACGCTATGAATAATGAAGTACAAACATTCATAACACGAATCGCAAAAATGGAATATGAAGGGAGCAAAAAGCCTTTCAAAATGTAAATTTGAAACAGCGTTTTCTGAAAAAAAGTTGGAAACCATGTGAGATCAAAGTACAAAACTCAGAACATTGTTTTATGTGGTCAGGATCTGTTACCCGAGAGCAAATGCTCGTTCAAGTCTTCCGTCATTATGGAATTAAAATCACAGGGGTGACCACCCTTGCATGTCGTAAAAATTTGATATGGCATTGGTCTTCCCCTTTGACATCCAAAAGTGACACAAAATCGGCCACAGTTTGGCACACAATTAGGGCAGCGTTTTGGATCATGTCATTTTTGACCCAAATTTGCAGAGAGGTAGCATTTTTGTGATTTTATAAACACGAGGAAAGTAGTCAGTTACTATTTTACAAACAAAACCCCCGTATAAACGTCAAGAAGAACATAGTGTTTGAGAGTAGTTAAACAATAGTGTATTTCCAAAAGAATACTGTTGTGTGATAAAAACCTGGCAGGTAGCCAACTTATACACCGTAATTTCAAGGGCTTATTGCTCCCGTCATATTTAGTTTTTGCAATACGTGTTCTGCATATTTTCTACATAATTTTTCATAATTTATCATATGCTAATGTTTGTCTGTCGAATTTACATACGCATTGTGTATAGAAAAATATTTTTCAGGTTGCTGAAAGGTGAAGCGTCGTGAAATGTTCTATTTTTAATAATTTCTGAGTCGACAGATCATAAGTATACACACACTTAAACCGTGAATTTAACACAGGAACCTTTTAACTGAAAAGTTTGTTAAACAACATTTTCCTAAGCATGTTTCAAGCACACAAATTTTGGCTATTATGAATATACATTTTTTTGTGGATTGGGCATAAAATCTAGAAATTATTTACGTGGCAAATAAGTGTTTGAACATATTTTTATTTACTATCCCATATTCTAACATAATAATCATTAAAAAAAAGACCAATTAAATTCGAGTTAAGGTAGTAAATAAAGTAAACAAATATTAAATTTGCTTTCTAGTAGTTCTTGAAATGTATATATTAAAAATTGTATTTATGTTTTCGAAATTGTTGGGGGCATAAATTACTGTGCGTAACATGAACAAACGACACACAGTTCGATAAAATATTGGAATATTTGTTACACGGATATCTCAAGTAATAATACATGTTCAAAAAGCCGTATTTTGTTAAGAACATAGCATTAACAAAAAAAAAAGTAAAAATAGTTTTACTTTACAAAGAACAGTCTAAAAACTGACTTAAATAAAAAATAAAAAAGTAGTCCTAAAATATATTATACCATAAAAAACGTTCAAATGTCTACCATTCAAAAAAGGGAACTCTGCATGAACAAAAATACGTAAGAGTCATGCTAATTTACTAACAACTATAATGTGTACTAAGTTTGATAAATTTCTAAAATATGATTCTTCAGATATATCGTGTGTAAAAGAGAAAGATTTTAAAAATGGAGCTGGTGTGAAAAAAATAATCACACTATTATATAAAAAATAGACGTTCTAATGGCCACGTGTATTAAGTTTAATGAAATTAGGTCCACGGGTTCAAAAGATATTAGGAAACACATATGGATACACAAAAATCAAGGTGATCGCATAAGCCTAAGTTTTCCTCCGGAAAGTATGCCAAAACAGGTAAACCGTGTTGTGGCATCAAATTTACACTTTTAGTTACTTAAATGAATAAATATTCACGACAAAGGCATTTTAATAAGGGTCGTGGATAAAAGCTATCAAGTGGATGTTATGTAAAAAATGCAAGTAAATGTAAAAATTTTACAAGTAGAAAAACAGCCTTGCATTTTTGTATTGTCGTGAACCTAGAAGTTACCAAAAAATTTTTTAATGGTCATATATTATAACCACGATAGGGTAACTAGCAATTTCATACAAAAAATAATTTACCTAACTCACTTTTGCTCGTTCTGCAGAAAATTCGTAACCTCGTCAATTCATGTATGAGAAAATAATCGTTTTGCTTAATAATAGACGTATATGCATCTGCCTAAAACATTTGACTTATAGTACTGATGTGGTCACACATCTATTACTTGGGTTTGAGTGTTGAACCATCCTCGCGTTGTGCTTCTGGGCGAGATGTCATTGGTGACGGGGACTGAAGACTGAGGTAAAGCGATATAAGTATCTCAGATTCGATTTATAACTAAAATGACAAAAACTACCAACTTCAAAACAATATACCAACGCAGAAATAAACGTAAACATTATTTTCAACTTTAGGAAATTTGTTAACAAAAGAAAAATGAAATATTGAAGTTTATCAATATATTATTTAAAATATTTTCCTCGGAAAATCAATGAGAAAGTTTCTTTTGCTATTGCAAATAACGGAAATTTAGGTTTCAGGTAGTAGTGTTTTATCGCGAGTAATAAAAATAAGAAATCTTGACTCTGTAGCACATTAAAAAACAGTTCTAATAAACATTAAATCATCTTTATTAGAACACGACAAACTCTGAGCGTTATCGTATGGATTTCTGGTAGCAGGGTCTTGTGTGTATGTATGTAGGGTCTATCGTAACCAAAATTATTCGAGAAATATTTTTAACTGTTTTGCCTTTATTTCGTTGTATTAAATTTTTAATAGAATATACCAGATTTATTTTACCAGTATGTTGATTTCCAGAGAGTTTCGTACTACAGTTTTACGGACGTTAAAAAAATAAAATAAAAAAATCTTTGTACTGCATTCATGCATACGTCATTATGACAAATACTTAGATGATGGTATATCACGAAATTTTTTTGTGTCAGCATGCCCTTGGAAACAATGTAGTCTCTTAAGACATATATGATTGGGTGATATACGTCTGACACAACGTAGCTGTCTGCAGACCAATGATAGGCATAAACTATTACAATATCGGGATTCTTATTGGCTCAGTCAAATAGGGTAACAGCTCCACATACAAGCGAAAGCCAGCAATCTTCTGGTAAGCTGAACGTATGTTGAAACCCAGCAAACAGTCAAGTTTTCCCGCGATAAACCATCATCTCTACAAACACTATATCCTTTTCTTAAATAAAAAAACGTCAGATTCGGTTAAGCGAATTGGATATATTTAAATACAAAAGTCTTCAAACGTAATAAAACAACATAAAATTAAAACATTATTTTTAAAATGTTTTCAGTGAAATAAAAAAAAAATGTCGCTGTACTTGAGGTTTGGAAGTTTTCTGCCGTAAATCTTATCTCCCCTAGCAGCAAAAACAATCATTCTTCAGTTGGCCAGCTGTTGGCAGAAGCGGCCGACGTTCGCTAGTATGATGGTCTACTTTTGCTGGAATGGTTGTTAATCAGGCCATATCAGTAAATATGTTTGTAGTTATACTGAAATAATTTTAATGTGGGCAACTTAGTTTAAAAAGAATGACATAGTTCCGTATACGGTCCACAAGTATATTATCAAATTAACCAACAAGCATCTGAGTATAATAAGAATGCTTGTGGTACACTTGTGGTACAATTGTGGTTAATGTGTGGGTGATTTCACTACGCATCATGTATGGCACATGGGGCCGCAGGTGCATTCAGAATGTTTACTGCCTGTGGGCAGATCAGATTTGCACAAGTGAGCAAGTTGATGCTTGCTATTTGCCCCCCCCCCCCCTCGCAGCTAATCTGTTTTCGAAAATAGGGTTTTAATGCTTATCAGATTGACGAATGCATGAACAAGGCAGTTTTTTTGGTAGAATTTAGTTTTCTTGAAAAAAAAACTTTAAAACCGGTTGGTTCGAAACCCTGCTACTAGGAACCTGAACGTCTTTGAAATTATTTTGTTACTTTGAATAACTTTCATTGATAGCAAACTATTTAGTTATTTGTTATTAGCAAAATTTTCTCCGGGTTTGTTTAGTACCGTTATGTATAATTTTTCTCTCCGCTCGCTGGAATCGACTATGATATTCGAACTTAGCTTTAACTCTGTGAGACAGGGTATAGTGAAGATCATTGTCTCTGACTGTGGGTACTTAGCATTATAATTCGTTTGTTGATAGAAACAGCTGTCGGAAATGTGTTTGTTGGACGGTACTGTGTCGTGCGATATCCATCTCACTGTTTTGTGTTCACAGTGCTGCCATCTCTCGTTCAAACTATGGTTTTTTTAGACGAGTGTTACAGAAATACTCCTTACAGTGTATGCAACCAGCAATACTTTCGAGTAACAATTGTTGCCTATAATGACTGGCGCAACTCGAGACTTCACTAAAACACTGTTTTAGCTGTACATTTACATTTCGGATAGTATTTTATTCGTATTCTCAGGGACGGAAGAAGCTTTCTTTCGCCCGGGTCAAGATTTGCTCCCCTCCTTTCCCACCCCTTTTTTTCCATCAGTCCAATCAACCCAATAGTAATAAACGTATCTTGCATACGTTGTTTTGCGCTCGCGTAAATAACAGTATACAATTTTAGTAGAAATATATAAAGACCTGTATTTACTAGCTACCATTAGCAGCGTTTTAAGTGCGCATTCTAATTATAAATACTGTATTTATAACGTTATATGGTGTTAAAAGTTAATAAATATACCAAAATACAAAACAGTAACATTCAAAACTTAATTGTATATAGAATCTTAATTTTACATTCATTTACATTTAATTCCCCACTAAATATTTTCGGCACCACCAGCGCCCCGTCTACCCCAGCGCCCGGGGCAGTCTGCCCCCACCCCTCCGCCCACCAACACTAGATCCACCCATGGGTATTTTATTATTGTTTCCAATAAATCTCGCCTAAGAATTCAGCGCCATAATTTTGAAACAATATTAGCAAAGTGTTATAGTTTTTTTTTACACACAGAATGACTAAGCTTGCACATTAATGTTTTTGTGGGTTTTCTGTGATTTCAACAACGTAATGCTAGCAGTGGCGGGTATACAACAAAACCATTCAGTTTGTCGTACATCCCCATTGCAGAATAAAATTTTTTTTTTTTGTAAAATTCATTCTCAGTATGCAGTTGTGCACTTCAGCGTCGACTTAAAACTTACAATTGTATAATTAATGAAAAATGCCGTGGGAATCGTATACAATCTGTCCCATAAGTCCGGTCTCGTAAGGAAAGTTAAAATAGGTGAATGTAATGAAATGTTATTGTGAATAAATTAACAACATTACTGTTGCATGCCATTCCATCTCGCCAGCCATGTTACATAGTGTACAATGCAATTTGAATCATCACATACGCATGTGAAAAGCACATCGTGGTCATCAATTTGAACGTTTCCTGGCATAATGACACATGGAAGTGAACACACTGCTGTTGACTTACGCCAACACACTGCATCACAATTAAACCATCCCATTTTTCACCAATTTCTATTTATCCTATGAGATCGGACTTATGGGACACGCTGTTTTTATTTTCATTTCGAATCGATTCCTTGGTAATGAGATATGCGGGGAAAATTTTTTAAACTTTTCCAAAAATTACGATATTGTCAAGATTTGCGAATAAACATACTGTTATGATTATAAGTAAACTTATTTCTTAAATAAGATTCTACTTATATGCTTTACTTGCATACACTTATGTTAGGGAAATATAAATGGGTAAATGTTGCACGATGTAATATTATGTGTGCATTGTTGCACTGTAGCACAGAGTTAAGTTGCCACATGTGGTCTACATATATCTTACAACCACTGTTTGATCATCATATTATGAACGCAGGTTAAAATCCCGAGCAGCCCAGACACGATTATATTTTAACTTGAAGTACCTAACATGCATCGATAATGCCTGGACGTGGAGTGCAAGAGTGTGTTTTCTCTACGCCATGTTGCCACATTGTGTGAGTAAAATGGCATCGTAGAACATTTTGCCACTGACATTTTCTTCCCTAATTCAGTGCTGGATTCGCGCCGTGTGCTTGTTATACGGCAGTTTCTGGACACACTACACACTGAGGTTTACTAATTGCCGGCAGGATGGTAATTGGCTTACTAGCGCGACGAACACGTAAACACAGTCCATGCGCGAGCCAACCGCGTCGCCGCGGTAAAACTGACGCCATCCTCGCATTCTCTCTGGAGTGGCAGAGTGATTATCGAGGGCTTTGTTGGCACGCCACAGCCGTTTTTTTTAAAATCCAAGTATCGGTACAAGTTGCGAAGTGGCCAGCGGCGTCGATTTAATCGAGTACGGATTTGTTTTTTTGTTGGCACTTCTGCATGGTTCGGGGGTTACGCACGTGCTCGAGGGTCATCAGTCAGACCGTCGGGATGTGGGAGGTGGTGGAGAAGGGTTTGAAGGGGTATAGAAGGGTTGAAAGGGGTGAAGAAGGGTTGGAAGGTGTGAAGAAGGGTTGGAAGGTGTGAAGAAGGGTTGGAAGGGGTGAAGAAGGGTTGGAAGGGATGAAGAAAGGTTGGAAGGGAGTGAAGAAATGCTGGAGATGGGGGGTGACGTGGGGGGAGGGGAGTTGACCCCGCTTGATGAAAGGGGGACAGCGGCCGCTATCAGGGGTGGTTACCTACTCCCGCGCGACCGAGAGGTTCGTTCAGGCGACGACAGCAATTTAGCCGCGGTTCGCGGTGCGTGACACGCCACTACCCAACCTCGGGCACATTAGAATAATTGAATTCCTGTGCCCTGGCCGGGGAGACAGACGGGGTGAAACAGGGCACGACACACATGCGGCACTTGGCGGAGTCCAGACGAATGCGGCTAGGTTGCCACCCCCACGCCCTGATCTGTGAAATGCACCATGGCGAATCACACTTCCGTTAACAGCTGAAAATGGTCAAATGCACCGGAAGAGCAGGTAAACCCCCTCCTGGCCACATCACGCCTGTGAAGAACGTCGTGTGAACGTTTCGACGGATAAACCACTAGCACTTTAGGAAATTTGTTGCCGTCTATTTGAAGCTTATTTAAAGCACGTAGTACAGGGCTACACCACATTTAAATAGTATAGCACAATTATTGTGAGCACCGAATAAACAAGGATATATGCACTGAGGGTTATCGACTTTTTGCTAACTCAGCCTTCTGGTTATGTCGGACACCATGTACAGTTTTTGCGTGCCTGGCGAAAGTGTGTTTTTATGTAATATTATGGGCTTGTGGCGACTTTATGTATGTAGGCAGTTTTTCGTTTGAGTTAGAAGTCTTGTGTTATTTGTTAACTACAATCATTTGCGAATGATTTAAAGCTCTTCATAAAAAAAAATATATGTACAAATAGCTTTGCAGAATTACCTGTTGCTTGGTATTTAGTTTTTCTAAGGCAATTTAAGTAGAGTTTTTTCTCATTCCCGTTTGTTCCAGTAAGGAAAATTGTTTCATTACTTTTTTTTTTAATAGATCAACAATCACGTCTAGCGTGAAAATACATCCGTATAACTTGACAAAATGGCAAGGACTGGGAAGCAAATCTATGGCAATTCCCAACGGCTAACGACAATGTTCACCATCTTTTAGACAAGCAAAAATCGTGGATGATTCCATCTGGAATCTAAACCTTTTCACTGGGTGAAGAATTGAGTGGTCTGACAACAACACTACTGCGGTCCGCTATTAAAGCAGAGTAATACCCGTCGGAAATACTGGGTTAGTTTGTATAACGGTGGCATACTGCAGAAGTTGTCTTGAATATATCGGGCAAAAAAGTTCTAATTGTCAGTGTCAGCAACTGCGTGGGTTCCATAGTTACAGACTGGTAAATTTCTCCATGACGTTGACGCGAAAATTTTCACTGAAACAACCGAAAGATGTCGTGTTATGTTGAGCCCATCGCAAGCTGTGGAAATACTAGGACACACTTTCACACTACCCGAGGCGCTATATGAATGCAGACTGGAACATTTTACCGATAATAAATCAATTGTTTTTCTCGTAGAGGCAATGCATTTCCGGACATGTGTACACCTCGCCTTGTTGCTATCTCAAGGATCGTTTTATATATAATATAATCATGTATAAAAGTACTGCAATAATTATATATAGGATGTGTCACGACGGAGAGTGTTTATTTTGCGTGAGAGAGCTCATGATATTTTGCGTCGAAAATGTGTTTGTAATATGTCCGTAGTGTGAATATGGCGGGAGTAAGTAAAGCTACCGTGGAGATTTAATTAAAAATATAATTTCTTTAAATAAGATCTGCAACTGCTAGGTATTTTATTGTTTTGAAACTGTGTGGACTATCGTTGCTTAACACCAAGATGTTTAAAGAAACCAAATTGTGTAGTAGATTTTAAGAGTAGCATTAGTTCCACCATATTAACTTTAATGGCAAATTAAAGAAAACTATTTTCGACCTACTTTTTTATATGCCATCACCATCCGAGATTAATACACTCTGTACCGACTCATCGAGTATACTGCCAACCAATGACAAGAGACCGGAAAAGTTCGCGTGTTCATTAACATGAAGGCTAGCCTCCAAGAATATATGTGCACTCGAGTACACAGTATCTATTCATATGCTGTTCGCTGACACAATTGCATGGGCCTGCGTTTAGTTAAGACGTTTATTATTGGCTCAGCGACTTACACGAGATGTCAAATAAATCAAGGACCTCGGTCGTAGAAGAACAGGTCTGGACACTCGCCTATCTACTAATGTATTTTGCTTGACCCCCGTGTTGTTTGGCTGTAGTTCAAGTTACCGAGAATGTTGTACTTTTTGGCGCTGTAATCCGGGCGGTCGGACTCAAACTACGTCCACTTTTTTTCCATGGTTAACATCATAAAGTAAATAAAGATTTCTGGAGCCATGATTTAAATTGTAGGCGAAGGAAGTATTTCACACAAAGATAAAAAATACGTTTTAATAAATTGTTTATCTTAGTTGGAGGGAAGTGGGCGGAGTTTGAGCCGACCGCCCTAACTGCAGCGCCAAAAAACGTATAGCATTATCGTGAACTTAGAGAACTACAGCCAAGCAACAAGGGGGTGAAGTTTCCAGGCGAGTGACCAGACCTGTTCTTCTACGGCCGTGGTCAAGGACCAATTGTGAAAGTGACACGAACTTACAATTGCTGGAATTCTAGCTTGTGCCTAAAATAAAACGTGATTTTTTCAGGTCCCTACCAATGACAAAAATGTATTGCAATTGTTTGTGCTGTCGCGAATTATTTGTGCAGCTAAATTTCCAACGTTTTAGTGGCAGTACAGAAAGATATTGCGCCGAAGATGATTTTGCTTTACGCAGAACACTATTAACTCCGAGCAGCAGATGGTACAATGGCTAGAGCGATCGCCTGCAACTAAAAAAGTTCCGGGTCCGATTCCTAACGGGGGCGTTCTGAGATAATTTCTCATGTTTGAAACGTGGAGAATGTTGCCGTTGGCCATCGGGTTTTCTCGGGGTTCTCCCGCTTTCCCCACTCCTTGCATTCCATCGCTACTGCATTGCAGTTTCTGATGGCATCTTTCACGGAGTAACAGACACCTACGGGCTTCCAGTAAGAGAGTATGTTATTGGGGCGTAATGCCCTGTCCTCAGGTATCCTCACTGAACGAACAGTTTTCCAGATATTTTCCGTGCAGGTTCTTTGGCAAATATTCGTCGCACTGCCATATCTAGAAAACAACACATAACTATAATAGGTATTTGGCTGAGTTTCTGCAATATAACCAAATTATACTATCCTTTCGATCTCCGATTGTTTTTATCCACTCCCAATAGATTTTATGAGTTTACAGAGTTTACCTATTTAAAATCAACCGTACTTATTGTAAGCATGCTATTACGTATTGTTTGATAAACACAATCCGTTTTCTAGAAAATATGGGGAAACCAATTTATTTCCTTTATAGCGTACACTGTACATAACGTTTCTCAAACCTTTTTAGTATAAGTTCGCTAAGCGTGCACTCGCCATACTTAACTGATTGTGAAAGAAAGGCAATGCAATTTTCTTTCATATTTACATGTAATTGTACTGATTTATACCGAACTCTTCTTAGTGGTTTCAGCGAATATTGTTACGCGTAATCTCTTTTGCGTGCAAAACTATTACATGATATGATTGAAACATTAATAATTGGATTGATTATACTAAGAAATGAACACCAGATTTCGCTACCTTTGTGGAAAAAAATATCGCTAACACGTGACTTTCCAAACGAGAGTCAAGAAACCTTGCTCAACCAGTGTAATGTAACGTGAGAAACGTAAAATAGTTTTAAAAATACCAGTTTTTAAACCTAGACTATAATTGCTTCAGAATTTCACACTGCTGATTATGATAGATAGTTTGAACGCTGCAATTTGAAATCATGCCATAGGAGAATTTTTAAACCACGTTAAAACTAACAGTTTTTGGAATATTATTTGATAATATGTTGTTAAAAGGCAAGCACATGAAATTCATATATTTATGTGAGCGTGTGCTTATTTAATACAGAAAACGCTTTTTGTTATTTGTTGTAGACAGATGTTTTGCTACCTAAATATAAGGAAAATCAGGAAATTCGACTTGAATATAATTATGTTTATAATCTCCCCGTGCTTATTTATATGCAGCGCGCCCATTTCAAAATGGTTAAAATATCCTTTAATAAAGTTATTTAAATATGTGCATTATAAAATCCTAGCAGATTTCTTCATCAGATCCATGGTCATAGTGTTTAAGAAAATTCAAAAATATATTTTAACAAGTTATAACCGTTTCATGAATACTAGTCTCGGTAAAGAAAGTAGTATGTAGGAATTATTGGTTTCCACAGTAAATTAATAACTTACATGTTAGTGTCCTAGCTCTTTTACACTAGGGTTGTGCATACTCGTATTAATACATTCAAATTATAGTGATGTGCAGTGAATAAAATACATTATACAAGTTTGCTATTATTAAACACACACATAGAGAAAATAATATATAAAACAGTCAATATATATTTTTCTGCTTATAACATTGGGAATATTTCTGTGTTCTCAATACACGAGGAAGACGTCTGTCGCGACAACCTCCATCGCTTGCACTCAATAACTGACTTTTGGCTTCATTCACTGGCTGTCGTACACAGGCAGAGATATACGAGGGCACCAGAGAAAAATTCATGGAACAGAACGATGAAAGCCATCACGAAGCTGGCTTGACAGCGGAAGCTGCAAAACATGCGAAATGAGGAAAGTCTCGATTTTTACAGAAACACGGTATTTTATGGCGTTATTCAACGGATACTGTATCCTACGCTCACATAGCTTAAACATGTGTTATTGAACAAGGCTTGATTCTCTAGTGTTATTTTAAAAAAAAATGTTGTAATCATAATGTGCCAGATATTGCTACATTACATAACTCACAAATGCTAAAATATAAAAAAAAACCGACTAACATGATACTAAATTTCAAAACCGCTCAGACCGGTAGAATTGCTCACATTCGCTCAAAAATAAACTAGGAAAGAGATGATTATATCTAAACGGCTGAACATATTTTCTAGAATCATAGCTAACCCATCTCGATCACGTCAGCTTTCAAAAAAAAAAAAACCATCAAAGTCAGTACACTCGTTTAGGAGCTACGATGCCACATGCAGACACACAGATACACACAGACACGTCAAAATTATAACACCCCTATTTTTGCGTCGGGGGTTAAAAAAGAAAGACAACGCATGGATAACAAACATGTATGGCCATCGAAAGCACCTAACGGCTAAGGGATAATCAGTTCTGTCGAGTTCCTTTTCAATCACTTCAGGTAATAACCATTCCTACCGCTAAAATTACAGGTCCTTACAAGAGTGCTTTTTGAAATATAATAATTTTATAAGAAATTGAAAATATATGGCTTAATTTAAATGGTTTTAAAAACATTCCAGATGTTTCTGTCAGGTCGACTTTCTTCCTTTACTTTCCCAGCAATCCAATTAAAACAGAAAAAACTCGGTTTTCAAGAACAATTCTAATGCAATAACAGTGAAAGTTAGGTAAATAGCTCTAAGCTGAGCAAGGCAGTTCTTGGGTATTCTCTCAACATCCCTTCTGACCATGTGCTTCATAAATCCAATGAGCTTCCATTTAAGGGCCCCAGTTTTACGAAACCTGTAGGTGTCAAGCCAGACGTATTGATCTGGTAATCGTAAAGTTCTTCTCATTCTATCGAACGTATATTTAAAAATGGATTCAAGCTCATTCACCTCGTATTTTAGACGTGGCAATAATTAGACAAGACTTTGATGAGGCAGACTCGCTTGTTATCTTAGGTGGTAAATTGTTTACTGTGATCCAGAAATTAAATAAAAATTTGCTTCTGTTACCAAAGTGCCGAATTAACACTTTTGAAAAATGTATTAAATCCTTTGGCTTGAATAAAAACAACCACAAATATATTTAAAAAAATAATGTTTTTATTCATTTCATTTTACTGAGAGCTAAGAAATATGTCATTAACAAGAATGTATAGCTTAGTAGTAAGTACCAGAAAATAATATGGTAAATATATCATAAACAGTCGTTCACGAATGTAAGCGGTGACTAATAATAAATTCTCCACAGACCGATTTTGAAAAGAACTAATCAAAATATTAATCGGCTTTTTGAATGCATGTAGCGAGTTTATGACGTTCATAAATTACGTTCTTTGGCTAATTACAGACGCCACTTGGGAACTGTAATCGAATCCTTGAATATTTTATAAGAGAAAATAGAATGGCTTATAGAGTAAACGATAACGAAACATTTGGACCTTCTCGCAGATTGGCTCTTACATGACTGTTACGAAGTTCTGAAATGTCTAGTAGCAAAGTGTAATTTTTTAAAATTATTTTTATTCTGTGGCTGAGTCCTTTTATGTATGTATATATATATATATATATATATATATATATATAT
>PNEQ01077843.1:51228-75151 GCA_003012365.1 Medauroidea extradentata
CATATACATTGTATTTTCACATAAATTAAAACTGCGCGGCATTATTCTGAATCATTACGGGAATTCTTTTTTCGGTTTTCGAAGTATGTGCATGTCCTGATGGAAATTAAGTTAATATACTCTCACAGAAAAAATGTAAAAATTAATTAATTCCGGTAAATTGTACACTATTACTTGGATTATATACATAGAGAGAAATGCAGAACATCCTTCGAAATAATAACGTAAGTAAGACACATAAAGATACCAAACATTCTCATACTGCATCGGCGAGATTAAAGTTTCTTATGTATTCTTAAATAATCATTCTGTCTTATTTCGCCTGTATGGCAGAGTACAGGGAAGGGAATAATTAACGACACCCGGCGCTAGTATCCCTAGGTAGTTGGCAATAAAGTGAGCATTTTTGAAGACTGGTTTGTCTAAGACAATAATTTAAAATAAAATTTATTGGCACCTAAGACGTTGACTTTTGAGTAGCCAACAAAGTACGCACCTTGATTGCACTTAGATTGCTGTGTTTAAAATATAAAAGTAGTAGGAAACTATAAATTACCTGAAAGGGACAAACAACTATAGGGATTCAAAGTGGTGACTTTATCCCGAGCCGACTATACAGCAGGTGAGCTGGCTTCACGCTGGCTGTAAGCAGACAAAGGCACGGAAGACTTAGATAGACAAGGGTATTTAGGGGCGACTGACTAGTAGAAGAAGGAGGGGGGGGGGGTTGGCAACAGTTGCTGTGGTGGCTCGGTGGTCCCTAGTGCGCGAGAGCCAGTCAGATAGCAGGTACAAGAGACCCAGGGCAGCCGTGCCGTGATAGGCCACATTAATCACGGCTTGGTTTATCTACCTCTATCGCGCCAACTGGCACCCGCATTTAAACCGCAACCCCCCTAGGGGTGCCTTTAAATAAATTACGGGATTTTATATGCCCTCGAGGAATCGGTATCGAGTGGATTTGTCGCGAGAACTAAACGAGGTTAGTAATTACCACAGCCACAGAAGAACAGGTCTGGACACTCGCCTATTTATCAACGTATTTTTTGACATCCTTGTGATAGTTGATGATATTGCCGCTGTCGCGCTGCTTTGCAGTGGTCGGAATTTTGCATGCAAACGTTCGAAATAAATGAGTATTTAGTCGAATAAGAACAAGGTGTTACAAAAAATATTCCTCAGAGTGCGTAGAACTTTCTTTCTTTGTATTAATTAGTGATGAAAGAGCATTAATTTCAGTTAGCATTTTCTGTACCCGCAAGCCATCACGATATGGCTTCCAAAATAGCAAAATAGTGAACATCAACAATGCCTATCTTAACCATACTACACCCATACCACTACAGGGCATCTCTCCACCTCTGATATCATCAGTTAACAGTCAACGAGGGGGTCAAGTTTCTGACGAGTGTCCAGAGTAGTCCTTATAAGGCCGTAGTAATAACTAAGGGCAGGTAAGTGACGATGTGGAATAGCGGAACGGAAACCAGTAGCCCCTACAGATGAGAGATTAAATCTAAATTCGTATGTTGTAACCTTCTGATACGACAACAGGATGAATGCGACGAGGTTTGTGATAGCAAGATCCTGCTACCTTTATCGATACACAGTCAATATTATCAAGCGAAGTTTCTTAATTTTGTTGTCCAGTAATTGTGATACATTTTAAGGGAAATAATAATAATCCTACGTAAGAAATGTACGAGTTTATCCACTTTCTATCCTTAGAGTCACAGGAAATATTCAGTACTAAAAATGTCACCGGTGAAAAGTAGCGCATACTGCAACACTGAAAGTCTTAGATTCTCTGGATAAAAGACATTATTTTACAGGTATTTTATCATATCCAACGCATCACACACGTACAAAATCACAGTTGTGTAGTTTTAAAAGCAATAACGTAACCCTCTTGTTGCCTAACTCACTCATGTATTTCAGAAAATAAATTGCCATAAAATGAAGCAGTAAGAAGGCAGCATAAGACCACATTTTAGTCCGAAATGTAATTCCATTAGGAAGTAACGCCAATTTTTATTTAATTACTATGATCTTTAAACGGATCATGCAATGGCCGAGTATTATTAACTGAACCGCTACTATGAAAGTAGATCATTACGATTGAATTGTTACGCCAAGGCTGGCGGCGTGCACTAACAACTATTCAAGAAGGCAACTGAAGCATAACAAAGTGAAATACGACACACGCTATCTGCTATACAAACCCTGGAGGACGTACTCGTATAGGAGATGTGTTCTTGGGCGACGCGAGGTGCCGCTGGATGGCTTAATGGATTCATCACCACAGTCGGGCTGCCAGACCGGAGGCTGCCCTCTCCAAGGAACGACTTACGACTCTAGGGTTATCTATTACGAGCTACACTTAAATGTGTTCCATGTGGTCCTTCCTGCGGCCACTTCAGTTAGTATTTCAGGATAAGGTGCACTTCTGAAACCCTAATTACTCTTCCTGTTCACGAAATGTATGATTACCGGCCATTTTTCAATATTTAAGGTCAAAACAAATATTATATTTTAGACATTATTATAGACAAAGAGGTTGTGAAAAGTGCTAATTGCATCACGAATCATCAATTAATGTCCGCGCCATTCTTGCCGAGACTTGTAGTAGCTTAGGACAATGTTATGCATAAACAGACCAAGTGCAAACGTCAATAATATTTTGCCTCTTTTAAACAGCCGTACGAAATGTATTTTAATCTTTTATCCTCAAATCACATATGTTCACATTCTAGAACTGAAATACTTTTTGAAAGGCTGTATCAAATCTGACAAACACATAGCATGTTTTAATGATAGCTAAAATTTTGGTTTTTGGTCTGTTGATGCATAACACCATCCCTTTGAATTACCACCGGATTTGAAGAGTGAATATTTATATTTATTTTAAGGTACTTTGTGACATCGTAATCATTGTGTGTTTATGGCTGCTTCACTTGTACACCAATAAACGTTAATGTGTTTTAAACCCCCACTGCATATGTTAAGTCTTACTGTCAAGAGCGAATGTCAAGTACGTCACACCGGATAATCTAGCAGTAGAAGTAGTAGTATATTCGGATGTCGCACTGTATTATTGTACACTCCAATAATTCTTCACTTAGTTGGTTAATTAGCCCTTGTCGTATTTTATTTACCCCAACTCTTCCACAGAGGCTGTGGTTGTATACCAAAATCACAACATAATCTGGCCAAGTTGTAGAAAAACCCGCAAGGAAAATTCAGTATTACCTTTTGTCAAAAATCCTTGCAACATCAAAAAAGGATTGCATCACCTCGGTGGAATGATTGGAACTGATCGGCTGACGTACGCCCTCCGTCTAATAGGCACTGCTAATGTATGGTAGTTTACATCTTTGGGCAGGTTTACTGACATCTAGGAACAGTCAAAGCAACTGTTTTCTTGATGTAATATAACCACTTAGGGTCAGCGTTCAACCGATCTTGGAACCGAGGTGATGAAATACTTTCTTTGATATGTGTACAATTACGGAACGTAATATAGTCGTATACAACCGCAGATCTTTCCAGAATTATATATATTGTATATAAACTGCGCATACAGTCCCGGAATTGAAAAAACCCGGGTTTGATTCCGAAATACCGCCATTCTGATAACGGTTTTCAGTTGTTTCTAGAAATCACACCAGTTCTTTGCTGGAATGGAACTAGGTCCGTAATGTAGGTTATGGTCGATTACTCTTGAAGTACTTGGCCTTGTGTAAAAGTTATGACCTAGTGACCTAATGGCTTAGCTGTCGACGAGATGTAAAACGAACTCCTTTGTTCCGAAACAACCGCCCACACAATATATTGTGATTTAAGGGCGTCTATGTTTCAGGTATAACACCATCCCAGCTGAAAATAAAGTGAATATATTTTAGTCAGCGCTAAACATCTGAGTCATTAGCGCTGGTGAGGGGGGACATTAAGCGAGTGAGGAGCAGCGCTGGAATGAAAGGGCGGGGAAAACGGGAGATCCCCGAGATACCTACCAGCGCAGCGGCATGGTTCTACACGATTCCCACATACGAAAATCCGGGTACCGACCCCGCCGGGAATCGAACCCAGATCGCCGGATCGGTGGGAAGCGAGTGCTCTAGCCATTGCACCAACCGAGGCCTAATTCCAGTTTAAAACATTAAACGTTTATTCCACATTAAATGTAAATTAAAAAGGAGAGTGAATTTGAAATTATGTGGGGCCCGTAGATTTATTTGCGTTGAGAACCGGGAATCCTGTTGACTGATGTGTGAAAAGAAAGTCGTATCACAAGCATAAACTAATAAAATAGCTTAGCTATCTTTGCTTTTTATAAAAAAAGGTAAAACACTAGCTTTAAAATAATTTGTATAAATCTACCACTAATGAATGAGCCAGTAATAATAATAACAATAACATGGTAGATAACTATGATATTTTATCCCTGACAAGTGTACTGATTCAGACGTATTTGTTTTCTTAAACTGTAAAACGGTGTTTTAATATGTACACAGACTCGTTAAGATTTCAGACTGTTGTAAAGCTTTCATAACAAAACAAAGATACGTGTACATATTATTTTATCTTTCTTTTGGAACAGTCTAAAATACAAAGAGCAGGGTGATTTTGTGATTTTCTACAGTAAAGTAGGTAAAATCGTAATAGTTTGATAAATATACAAATAATCCAAAATTACTCTCACAAACCGTATACACTACACAATTAATTTTCCTATTCAAACAAACTATCCTACTGCCAAATCAAAGCATATTGATGCAAACATCAGGTGATTCGCGATAACGTGATTCTTTTTGAAGACCATCTTGTCCAGAATACTTAATATAAAATTTTTATTGTGTCCTCAGCCATTAACTATGGAGTTCGGTACAATATACAAACTTAGATTTTTACTTATTGTAATTTATTTATAGTGATAATTGGCAGGAAACTGAAAATTATCTCATAAGATAACATAAACTAGAGTTTCAAAAGTTTTTACGTTATCCCGAACCACGTATAAAAATAAATATCTTAAATTTGCATTTCATAGTTAAATAGCCACTAGTCCCATGACATCACACACAAATACACCCCTTCCGCCCTACACACATTACGTGTGAAGTGTGTTTTTATACATACACTTTATTATTGAAAAATAAATGCTGAAATTTGTTATAAAAATGCTTGAATTTTTTAGAAATACAAAAATGTTTCTGTTTACATATAGGAGACGCTGTAACCTACATCTTTTTTTCGCTGTATTTTTTTTTTTTTTTCAGTTTGGTATGTCAGTTGGTTTTAGTGTCGTACATAAATACTTGAAATGCAAATGTTGACGTTTACGAGTCATTGCGCAAAAGCTATGAAAGATAAAAAAAAATTTATAAGAGCGAAATTTAGTCTCAATTTATGTCTATGACGAGAAAAAAATATCTGGCACCAATATAAAAATAAAAATATGACGTTGAAAATTTATGTAGGATGCGTCCTTAAAGACTCTAATATTGTTATCGCCATACCTGAGAATATTCTGTACGTTAAATAAAACAGAATATTGTTACAAGTTGCGGGCTAGGTACGTTTGGGAATGGAGGTCTTTGATAAAATAAAGAAAATAAAGTTAACCTAGTTTATTTACAACTGTATATACAAAAAAAATCTATGTCTATAAAGATTTACCACAATAAATGTCAAACAGAACAAATAACTACTATTTACATAAAGGAAAAAAAATATAAATAAGTTATCTGTATATGGAAAGGTTACTAGTCACTCACAATGGTGGACCCAATTAAATAATACCGAAGAATCTTTCTGACCTAGAAACACCTTCTTCCTACTACTTGCTGCGGTCCCACTCGCTGGACACCATCGAACACTCGTCACTATCACTTGAGATCGCACCAGGCACCTGACAGCAAAAACGCTCTCGCTCCTGCTGCAGCTCCCCCTTATATACTCACCCCTACTTCTCGAATTATCTCGCCAGGTCTCTGTTCTCCAACCTCCTGGAAAGATGTCGCTTCAAAGTCAAGCACCACCCCGAGAGATAAAGAGGGAACAGGAACATTCCAGATCACGATATTTCCTTCGGTTACCCGATACTGGGTGCAGGTGGTTATCATGGAGTAATACAATCCATGCAGCACCCGAGGAGGTCTGTTAGCGCTGCCGCCACTGTATTGTATTTCGCCGCCCTGCCCGACAGCCACGGCGCCAAGGAGTGGGAGGGAAGAGGGGGTGTCCTAGCTCCACCACCACAGTATCTTACTACACCGCCCAGCCAGACAGTCGCGGCTCGCAACACTATAAATAGAATAACTGTACTCCATAGAATATGCGTAGAGTGTGCATAGAGCATGCATTTACAAACACTCGCTACCCGCACTCACACTCTGCATTGTGGAACAACATTGTCTGACGTCACTTCCGAGTGAGAGTGCGAATATTTGAGCTATTTGGAGCACGGCCATGGACAAACTTATGAAACAGTAAACATTTCCTGCAGTGTCCTTAGGCAAGGCCTACCTCTTTGACGGTGACGTCAGTCTCCATGATGATGCCCTCGTCTGTCAGCTCCTGCGCGTAGTAATGGCTGAATGGGGCGCCGGGCAGCGCCACAGGTTCTATGTGGCCGGACTTGCCGTGGTAGCGAAGTAGGTACGCCGTCCAGCACACGTACCTGCAACATCACGGTCAGCGCTGACACACTTTCCATAGACGAGTACACAGTAAAAAAAAATTACGTCTATGAGAAAAATTCTTAGGAAATCAGTTTCCAAAAAATATTTTTGTAAGTTTACACGGATATTGAGAACTTAACAGTAAATGCTCGTAAATATATAAATGTGTCTATATACTAGCAAACATTTTTGTTTATTTACAAATAATAACTGTAATTTTTACAAATAAATTATTGTACATATTATAAATAATATATTTACATTTACAAAATATTCTAGTTCAAATTACAACAACTGTTTGAAGTGCAACAATTTTTTTGGCAACCAGTTTCCAAGAAATTGTTTTGTAGGAGTTCAAAATATTTTCTAAAACGTGATAGTCCGTTTAAAGTTATTTTGTTGTACATTAAATACTCTGCTGATAAGAATGTATCCGTCTTGCCCCCCCCCCCCACGAATATTTGAAAAATTCTGACCACTTTAATGACTTGCGACATTCTTGATGTAGTGCCTAGACTGATTATGTTCTGACATAATTAACAAGATTTTCCTTGTAAAAGTACGAATTCTTTATTCTGTAGTTTCCTTCGAGTCCTTCAGCTCGGGTAAAACATATTAGTTTTACTATCGGTTAGAAAGTAAATCTTGATCGTACCACATCATTTTCTGTTGTCACCTGGAATCGGTCGAATAAATTTGTAACAAGACTCGCTACCTGAAGGAAAGTGGGCTGTGTCCACGAGGTGCATTCTGAGGGCTATCAACTGCCATACGTCACATCGAAGGCACTAACTAGACTAAGTACAGGGTTATCACGATTTAAGACGTATCCCAAGAGGTTGGGTTTCATCAGTGAAGGTGAGGTTTGTGAAAGTGATGAACTGCAAGATCCACAGCATTTTCTGAAATGCTGAATGCCTGATACTTGCAGTATCCAAGGTATTTACGCAGCAAATGATAAGGAAGTCAAGACTGCTGAATACTTGTCTTCACGGAACACGTAAGTGTACAATGTTTACATTTCTTAAAAAGTTTGTTTATATTGTATAAATGATATCTGTAATTTGAGTCATGGACAGTAAAATTAATCTTGATCGTAGGCTTTTGAGGTCGGAGACATTCATGTCTTGGCTTCTGGGTTGAGGCCACGTGCAATTTTCGGTTGCTTTTGACGTTTCTGCAGTTCTTGTTTTCACCAGGGTTACACTGAGGTCCAGTGGGTGACCGAACAACTAGTGCTCCCCTGATGACAGCGACAAGACCTGTTGAAAAGTTGAAAGAATCAGAAAGTATGATGTTGCTCCGACCCAGAGCCATGTTTTGGTTTGGCAAGGAACAATTTATACTGCTTGTACTTTTCTGTAAGGGGTCTGTTTCATGCTGGCTCTTAAGGAGTGAACTTCGTGCTTCGGCAATGGTCGGTTTTGCTCCCGAAGTTCTCTCAGTAAGCGCCAGCATAAAAAAAAAAAGTCCTGTTACCTATACCAGCATTAGTAGGGGCGTAAATAATACCTTGCCAAATTCTTGATTATAACTTTACTAAACTGCAGTAGAATTTACATTAGCTCGGGTAAGGCCATGATCACACTATAATCCTGAAAGTGTTTCTTCGTTTTCATTCGGAAGCCATCTTTAACCGAGTTAAAAAATTGCTACGTGCAAAAGAAAATATCTAACGTCAACAAACTTGAGACATTAAACAATATTCCCTTAAACACTCAACGTTCGTGACATTTTATTGTATTACCGCCAATTGCATTTTGCGTTTCTTGTAAAGTTAATACAAAACACGTTAACTTGACAGTTTATTTAATTTAATACAGCCATATTTGTTAAACAACCTTTGAAGTAGCCAATAGGGGCGTAGGAGTTACGAGTTACGTGAGAAACTTGTTTACTTAGCGAGAAGAGACGGCGATCTGAACTAGTATGGAGCTCGTAAACCGCTTCATAAACCTGGACATGTTTAATTAAAGTTGTTCTACAAACTAGTATGGCACCGGATAAATACGCAAGAGAGCATTCGGAAAGTTGTGAATCTACTTGGAAGAGAATCTTTACAGAATATTATTTGAAATATAGGACGTCTCAAAACAGTCGCATAATAACTACACGCAGTGTATTTTACGAATAAATTTTAGTGACAAAATGACGTTGGATGACATTTTCCGTTCACAAAGTGACAACAGAAAGTGGGGCTCGACCTTTCTTGAGACGTCTTCTCCAAATTCTTGCAGGTATCACGTGGCGTACTTCTTACAAGGGACATCTTGTATGTTCATGTTAGTATATGTTAGATTTTTCCAGGATATAGTCTGCGTGGATAATTTGACAGCAAGTTTCACACTGGCCGACTCAAGATTTTTGTTTTGGGACCATTTATGAACAAATAAATACACGCAGTTACGTATTTAAACCATTAGGCATAATCCATTTAGATTTAGTTTCGTGTTTCTTCACCAAATGGGACCAAATTACATATTTTGAGCCCGTGAATGTGACCCCTGCAGTTAAAGTATCCACATTCGAAGGACATATTTTATAGGGCTATCAAATTTGGTGAAAAACTGATGAATTCATGTAAATTTTATTTTCTTTTCTTGAGGTAAAATTGAATAAAAAAAAAAACAAAAAGGCTATATTATGACTGGATATATTTGCAGACACTGGTCTTATTTTTAATTTTCTTTTGACAGTCATTTATTTCGCAATGGAGTATGTCCAAGCAAATAAATCCAGTCATGCACTCCCATTGCACAGTTCTTTCAAAGGTCAGGCAGTATTATAGTTTGACAGCTTGTATACGATTTTTTCTGAATTAATATTGTAAAACTACTTTTAATCCTGTGTATTCTGATCACAACGAAACTGATCGAGTCTTAGAAGTGTGCGGTCACTTAGAGCCAATTCTTGCTCCCTTATCACCTGCCTCGTTCATCTCTAAGCTCAATACGCTAAACTGGAGCCAGCGTTTCCCTCTAAACTTCTTCTCAATGTTGGAAAATTATAACCGTGTTTGGTTTATTTTTTGTCCCTTCGAAGCCATTTGTAAAAATTTAAAAACCTTTATAAACATTTACTTATTTTATTCCTGCCATCATTTTGACAAGTACGATGGTAAAGAAAATGGTACATTAGTTTTTTTTTGCGCTTGTGGTTGAACCAATCGTGCAAACTCAATGGTATATCCATAGAATCGCACCCAGTTTCGATTATCGGTCCGGCCATAGTAATTTCGATTTTCCGTTGTTTCCATAAATCACTCTAGGTGAATGCTAGGTCAGTCTCTCTAACAACATGCAATTACTGATTTCTTTTCGGTTTCCTATCTGTTTGGCGGTCGCATTAACATTAATTAATATTCTGAGTTCTTTCCGTTTCCATCGATCAGTTTCCAATGTACGGGGAAATCAATGTTTTAAAATCTGAAGTTCAAACGCGTATTAATAGCTAAATATTACGATTAGGCCTACGTACAAAGTGCATTTTAAATTTTGTACTGTAATTTTTTTTTTTCGTAGGAATCACTTGCCATGGTTTTTCGGTAGATTTTTGTAGTCTCTCTGTATAATGTACATGTAATAAATACATAAAAATACGCACAAAGATAGGGAGACAAAGTTACAGAACATTATAGAGAGCAGTAAACGACGTTTTTCGTTGCTATGTGGATGTTTCCCTTCAGAAATTATGCATAGTAGTCAATTTTATGTGTTAATACATGCATTGTTTTCATGTTAAAAAATACTGGTATACTGTTAAAAATAACTTAATTCGTACTTAGCTAACCGATAATCAGTGCGATGAAATTAACTTTTATTTGTACGCTTATATCGAAGGATCTCATTGCATAATACAAAGAACAAGAAAATAGTTTTTAAAATGAAAGTAAAATTATATTTTTTTACAAGATCATACATGCAATTTATTATCATATTACAAGCGTTAACATAATATAAGTGGAGTCAACACAATGACAACAATATAGTACGCGGAAGAACGAGTTACAAGTGTAACAGAAACTTAACAACTGTTTGCTAAGTATATTGGTTGGATTTACCCATTGTGTTAAAAAAAATTTCGTTATTACCGAATTACTGCGATAGTCATAAATGTACCCCACAAACGTGGCGATATAGCGTAAATTATGTACCTATCTATATATATTCTAATTTTGAATAAATAAATGCCATTACGCATGTCAGAAACATCACAAATACTTAGAGACACTGGCAAATCGTGGTATAAGTTGATTGTTTGCTAGGCTCCAACAAGCTATGTATAACACTGAAGGTTTAGCACCCATATTGGCTATAGTTTATATGAAGCACTGTGTCCCTCTTCAACAGACCCAATTATAACTGTACAGTTTTAACATAGAACGTGTGTGATTTGCAAGAAAACTATTCACACGAGCCACGATTGAGATACTACAGTTTATTGGAGACTACGTTAAATATTTTCGCGATTTTCCGGTGTCTCTACAAATACTTTATCGGTTGAGTGAAATGAAGGGAATATAGACGACGACGCCATTAGATAATTTATATGTCGATCACTTTAAACAGCGAAAACGAGATGTTTATTAGATCTTTAAATTTCTCAGTCATTAGCTTTTAGAGTTTGTCGCTTCAGCATCCTCTCGAAAACATTTCTCTCTGGTAAAACTGTTTACGACTTGAACGTTATGTTGTCTAGGGAAGATGCGGCGAGTAATAAACTGAGGTCGTTAAAAATAGAGAAGTTCCGCCTTCTTAGAAGCTTTAATCGATCTCTTCTGTTTCTGAGAAGTAGCCAAGTTTTCTTTGACGATAACCAATAATATGCTTTATTTTTTGCAATCTCAAACGTCTTAAGAGTTAAATGGGTGGGAATTTAACGATGCAGTTTGATGAATTGCAGTTGCACTTACATGCAAATGTAACGGAAACATCTAATTGAAAACCACCCGAGTAACAAATAGCTCACGAGTCACGTCTGGGCAGCTGGAAATTGCGCAGTAAAACCGAAATATGAGCAAAGAGTAAGTGCGTTTACACGTACTTAAGCTATTGTGTCAGTCGTGGCAAAAACATTGCCATCGTTTTTCGAATTCTACGCGTGGGGTTTGTCGTAGCAAATTTTCCCTGAATAGTATGTACAATGCCGTTCGGGGTGTACCATGCCGATGACTGCGTTGCATAGTACTACAGCGCGCCAAATTTCTCTTAACTAGTATGTTACTCCTCATTGTAGTTAATATAAAGTGTTGGAAACTCCTTAGAGATGAAGAGGTAATCAAAACTCGCGAAACGAAACAGTAACATTGCAGGGTATTATACTTGTGTCCCAATATCTGCAACTGAGACGTTCTAGTGAAGAGGAAAAAATACTTTATCTACAATTTGGGACCTGAATTCCAAACCATGCTAACTCCAAAATTGATTAATTACCAAAAATATGATATATTTATCGTGTGCATTTATTTCTATCTGAAATTCTTTACTAGCTACAGTGAAACTATAGTATTTTTATTAGTAAAACGTTTAGATGGATATAAGAGCACCCGATGAAGATATTATCTTTAATTAGTATTTCTTAAACTTTGGAGTTAGCATGGTTTGGAATTCTGGTCCCCAAGAAAGTGTATTGTAAAACATACTAATCATAAAGAGAAACCTAAATGCTAAGTAAAACAGATGCAATATTTTTATTCAGTAAAATAAGAAATGACAATTATTTACTTGTAACCGATAACTGTAATATGTATTTTAAATTACTTCCGCCCTCTTGTAAGCCGATTCTTCCCCATGTACGTGTACTTTAGGTATAGTTGTTTGGACGAAATCCAATACTTTCTGGTAAACACAACGTGTTACGCCACGCTTGCACAAAAAACCACGCTGAAAACGTTGACACTAATTTAAAGTACGTGCAAATCCTTTCTTTGCTTTACAGTGAAAAATGAAAAGGCGTTCCGACGGTACGTATATTCCTATAAGTGTCTCGCGTGGTTACGAAGTGTATTACTTGTGCAGTATGTATTTATTAAAACGAAGAAGCGTTCGATATATAGATGGCGCTTGGTGAATATCACGGCATTGTAGACCAGCAGGGCTGAATTATGAAGGGCGATAGATATCCAGTTCATCCACGCCTGTCTTGACATGTTTTATTGGGCGAACAGATGCACGGATTCGTATTATTGACCAGGTGCAACCGGGCCTCAATCGATGGAATCCAACCAGAAGACGTGTCAGGGACGACATAGGTGCAGATATTCTTGCTGCAATCAGTTGGGACCCATATTTTTTCTGCTCAAAGAACAGCACATGACTCCAGAGCGAGCAAGATTATGATTTGGAGAATTCTACACAACTGTAGATTACATTCCTACCACATTAAAGTGCACCAGGCACTCAGGTACGAGTGCTAGTCTGTAAAGCACTGCACCTGGCTGGGCAATATGCAGAGCTTGTTAATATGGCTCTCTCTCCCGGCTTAAAATGTTGTTGTAACAAGTTGCGAGTATTCTTTCTGTAACGTAACTACTAAATACGCTATACATTTATATATCTAGTAAAAGAATACACACTTCAAACTATGACTGTAAGTTTAAAAATTCAATACGCGTATTAAAAACGTGAATTTTTTAACCTCTCAAATTGCCTAAAAACGGCTTTTTTTAGACTGCCGCATATGTGAAAATGCCAACCGTATTTGAATAACTCAAAAATAGGAGCACGCGCTGGGCTTCAAACCATTATTTCCGTAGATAAAAATATATGGTCACTGCTTGAAGTCCCACAGGTAAGAAAATACTAGTGCCACTGCACGCAAGTTCTGTGAGCAGATACGCTATTCATCGGCACTATTAACGATCCATCGGTTTTGTGTCTCTCTCACACAAACGCATTCTATTTTTCTTTAAATTGTATTGGAAATAATGAAGATTATTATTTTGAAAAATGCATTAATTTCTTTGACTTTAATTATTCACACGTTAAAAAAAATAATTACTCGAGTTTTTCTTTATTTACAAATTAGAAGGTGTACGTTCATTATGGAACTAAATTTTGCGAGAAAGCGTTCAAACTTATTCGTCATAACAATTTCTATGCTTGTACGAAGAAAATATTTGTAATTTTGCTTAAAACAATTTTAGAACTTATTATGTAAACATCGGTTGTAGTAAAAACATTTATGGTGTAAATGTAAGTAGACCTTACATTACATTATTATAAAATAGCCATGGGCAAAATTGATATTTCTTTACGTACAAGCAAATATTTTTTTTTGTGATGAATAAGCTTGAAGAAGGTTTTCCTCACAATGTTGCGTTGTTGAAGTATCCATAACTGCAATATGCGTTTAATTTTTGCCGAAAATAACGACTTTATTTAAATTTTTTGAATACGTTACAATTTAAATTTGAAAAAAAGGAGTGTTCTAAATTTAAATTGTAATTTTTTTTAGAGTTTTATAGTTTCGGTAACAAGTTTTAACAATATTTGCGCATTGTAGAGTCAGGATCAGTGTGCCACAGGCAGACACCCTACTTCTACCGTAAGTAACGATAGTGTATAATATAAATCATACAATACAACAATGTAAACAATAATCCCATTCCGCAAGTGGTTTGTAAATCAAAATCTGGACTCCCCAATAACCATACTATGCGATGATAAGGCTGCACTAAGATCTAATAGTGAGCTGACTATCCACACTGCTAAAAATGGGTAGGGAAGAAACCCTTATCGGTTACCTCAGAAAGGCAACTGGCATAGATATACACCCTAAATACCTAATGTGGCTTCATCCATGATCACGTTATCGTAACTATTTCATTGAAGGACGGTTAATGTGAGTAGTATCTGCATTTGCGCAACTCTCACTGACAGAGTTGCTGAAAAGTGTTGTAACACTTTTGGTAATGTGGTTGGAACAAGATGAATGTCCAGTCCATTTTTCTTAGTGGTTATTGTAACCCACTATGGTTGTCAGATTTAATTTCTTTAGATTATTTTTGGGGTATGCATCAAACTCACAGCGTATCAACAGTCTACTAAGTGACATGTATTATTTAGAACCGAATTAAGGAATCGTGTCGGTTGCTTCTAGCTGCAGAACTACTTAGTCGTACCCAAAACGCACGGATACGAGTACGATTAATCTTAGAATAAGGTGAGAAACGTTTCGAACTATTACAGCAATATCGGACAACACGACCACAAATGATTCCCTATAAACGTTGTGACATAGACGGTACCGAAGCTGACGCCTGTGCTCAAGAAATATTTGACTATTCACCCAAAAATAGTCTTCGCTGAGATTCCTTGCCTGAATGGAGGTGTTACTTTACATTATTTGCCAAGATACTTTTAAAAAATTCTCCATAGGATTGAAATTTGGACTCTGTGATGGAGTTGAAAGCCGTCGTGGTGTAGGCTATTACAAAATAACCACTCTTAAGTGTTCATGGCAGGATGCTTAGGGTATTGTTCGAAGAAAATTTCTCTTGCATGACCCAGCTTCTGGAGGCTATTAAACAGATTATAGTGCAACACGATAATATACTTAACATAATTGCTAACATCCACAGTACCAACAACAAATGCTAAATAATTAACCCCAGAAGGTACTGTCTTTCCCCAAACCATCACACTGCGTCCTCAGTGTTTTACTATAACTATAATGCGTTGGAATTTTTAATTCCGTGTTTGACATCTGCCACTCCACCCTTTTTTTTACCATCTGAACGGGTAGTTTTCCTTTGTAAATTATTTTGCAGGTGATTTTGTCGGTCTACTACACACACATATCTATAAACACACTGTGTTGCCTCCCGACCGCCCTACCATGCAAACTGGCATCGTGAAATACATTCCGAACAGCTTGAGAACTCATAGCGTGTGCAGATGTGTTACTGAGATATTTTCTTCTTCTGATAAATATGGCGAATTTCTGAAAGATTCCTTATGTTCTAACATTACAAGGTTCCATCATTTGCGGTGCATTAGGAATTTTGTTTGTCTGGATTTTTTGCACATTTTAATTAACTCACTTTCTTGTCTGTTTGTTTGTAACAATTTAACGTTATTTTACAATGAACAATGCATTTGTGTAGGGCTTTATTATTTGATTTCATGTCAGTTCGATACGAATTTTGTAATCGATTTTAAACTAACTTCCCGATGAGATAGAGATATGAAACTTTAAACATGGCTTAAAACTGCATAACATTGTAATAAGACGAAACATTAAAAAAAAAAATAGTTTACATTAAAAATTATTTTTAAATAACCACGATAATTTATTTTCCTTATGAGTTAGAGACTTGAACCAAATATTGTACAGGGACAGTGTAGGAAACACATAAGAAAAACACGAATTGTGTTATTTAATTTCAGTTCACGTCGATATGAGTACTGTTTCTTCTATAGTCGCACTTTGATCTATGGATACTTTCAGTTATATTGTAATTTATAAATTTAAGTGTAATCGAGATCACGGTCGTAGAAGTACAGGTCTGGACACACACCTGTCTACCAATGCTATAGAGTTGACCCCGTTATGACTGAAAGCGCCACTAGCAATGAAGTGTTGTTTTAACATTGCAATATAGCGTCGTACTAGCAGCTAGCAGTTCTCCTAGCAGCTCCGACACGAGTTTGCTCCTTGTAGTCCCATTTGCGCAATGTTAAAGCTACCCCAGAGTGCCAGTGGCGCCAATCAGTCATAACGGGGTCAATTTTCATCTCCAGTGTCCAGACCTGTTCCTCTATGGCCGTGATCAGGATTTGAAAATACAGACATTCTGTTTTATTGATTATATTGATAAGTTAAATTTCAATAATTTATTAAATCATTCTCATTCTATTAGCGTAAGATAAATGTATAACCACCGTAAAAAATAAAGACAGAAGAAAGTCAATTTACTAGTGTTTCCAATTCACGCCGTTTGTAACACATCTTGCTCTTTAACATTGCTAAAAGAGCTGTACGTTCCCATATTGTCCTTTTACAATCTTTGCTTGAACATTTAAACGTAGCCCAGAAAAGGATGGCAGGTTAATGTAAGGGGATTAAATGGTAAATAAAATAAATATATAACTGTGTTAGTTTCTTTGACATTACATTGCACTATAATTTCCTGTTACAAAAAAAAAATTACCTCAACCGATTTTCCCATAATGACATTTCAATGTCAAAGTTTGCATGTTTTCAGTTCTAATAAGCTGTAAAAAACAACTAACATAAGGAAATGAGAAAAATTAGCATTGAAACTACATGCCATGGACTGCTGTTTCACTTACATAAAAATCAACTCCAAAAAAATTTTGTATTTAAAAAAAATTTGCGAAATTTTGAATTTTTTTGCTTCCCTTATCTGTTTTTTTTTTTTAAATACAAACACGTTTTACAATGGATTTTTACACATATATAGCAGAAGCCACTTGTAGTTTCAATGATACATTTTTCATTTTATTACGATTAATGAATTTTGTGGCTTATGAGAATGAAAAGCACGGAAATGTTAAATTTTGAATGGCCAATACGGGAAAACTGGCTGAGCTAATACTTTTTTTTCTGTTAGAGGCAAAGGAACATTCAAGTAACGTCTACAAAATGAACACATATACAATAACAATTTTCCCCACTCGAACAACCTTAAGGCTTGCTACTGTTTCTGCGGCATTAATTTTTTAAAACTTAAACGCGAGCGTATATCAAAAATATGTCAGGCAATTTTGTTTAAAATTGTTTTTGATTCAATAGCTAATTTTTTCACCGCAAGAAATTATACGGTTTCGACTAAATAGTCAATTAACCAGAATTTCATTATTCATATAATCAGCAAAAACCATATTATTATCAGCCTTGAAAAAATTAGCCAATATGGAGAAGACGATTTTAAACAAAACTGCCAGGCATATTTTTGATATTTGCTCTCGTTTAGGCGTAAAAAAAATTAATACCGCTGAAAAAGTAGAATCTAGAGAGAATGGCCTTAAAGCATGTTTGGTGTTGATAGTGGGGGAAAATTTCTTTCTTTTGCAACTGGATAGCTGTTCCGGAATAATCGAGCACGCCAACGACCGCCTGTTGTGTGAGGGTCCAACACTCGGTTCTCCTCAGTCTCCAGGGAATTGTTCTCCTCGACGCCCATGTCAGATGTGGCGCAAAGCTCATAACAACCCTGGAACGGCCGCATCAGGCCTGAGTGTGCACTTCCGGCAGAAGAGAACTCCCATAATATCATCCAGACTGCTGCGCCGACCGCCCGTCCTCCGAGCGTCCATGTCAAGTCTCTCTTGCCGCTGTTTCGCCGTTACCACGCGCGTTTGTGAAATCATTAGACGTAGTACGCTTTCACTAATCCTACAAAGCCTTCAAATTAAAACCTGTAACGATGTACCTGCTTGTTTGCGATCTAATTAAGGATGGAAATGTTGCTTCTGCTCTTACCAAGTATGTCTGTTGGCGCCCGCAGATGCCGGCGTTCATTTCGGTTAGAGGGTGGAACTTATGTTTTAACTGTTTACGGAACATTTTCCTGTAAACAGTTAAAGAATTGTTTTTTCACAAACTAGCATGCAATAGTTATTTTAGTCAATGATTTTCAAATATTTTTCTTTTCGTAAAGGTTTATTCTACACGGGAAAAATTTTTTGTGGCAGTTACAACATATTTTGTGGCTATTTACTCTGTAATAATTATTTTGTGGTCACAAAAAAAAATATTTTGTTGACACCACTAAAATATTGTGGCCATCACAAAATTATTCTGTGGTTACTTTGCAGGGAAGACTTCCTACTAAAATTTTCTTTCATTGTAGCATAAGGTGAAATCATATTTTAAAATTGATAACGTTTTAATTCGAATGTATCTTACCAACATTTTTCTAAATGACGTATGATTTATTTTCAAACGTATCTGTGTAATCAAATTATAAATAATATTCCCTACTAAACTTGCAGTCACAGAATTTAAATAGGAAATATATGTAAAAAATTTGCTTCTTCCTGAATAAATGTCGAAGCTTATTCATTTAACTACAAATTTTCCCCTTGAATTTTTTAAGGAACACTGCCAGAATAAAATATTTTGGGAAAAAAATTGTCTACTAAAAATTTTTACATCATGTATCACATATTAGCTATTAGACAAAATTTGACACGTTTTCGAAACATCGTAATAATAATCCGTATGGCATTTCACCTAGGTAAGTTTTCGCTTACATTAGTTACGTCTTTAAAAATAATTAAATTGGGAAGTGATTGCTGTAACCTTAATTCTTTAATTAAAATAATTTTCTTCGAGCTTGCTAAGCAGTGCCATTTTATAACACCTTGTGATACAACAGGTAGGTATAAAATTATTTATGACATTTCTCTTTTTATAGTATTCCGGTTAATGCGTACATAAAGCTTTAAGGCAGTGACGCAGATAAAGATACTTAACAACATTAGAATACAACACAAACAAGACTATAATATTAGGCCTACCTCTAAATGGCAACAGACTAATAAAACGGGGACAGCGGTACACACGTATGTATAGACACTGAAGCAAACTACATACGATGCAAAGTGTATTTCATGTGGAACATTTATGGACATTTCTGTGGTAAAATATCAACAGATTTTGTTCGAAATGACTTCACGTATATTTTCCGCATAATATTAATTTTTGCTTCATTGATAGCCTAGCGATAAATAGCCATAATTTAAATAAGTATATGATTACAGTTACGTTTACTGCAAATTTCCTAAAAAAATATTCCTTAAAATAACAGTTTCTTTTATTTTATTTTTTCAGTAATTAGTGCGTAACATATGTGAGATAAGGAGTGTTTTGAAACGAAAATGTTTCCTTTCTCGGAATTTCTCTTCACACATCACACAGTATAATTTTCAATATACTTCTATGGTTATGCTACATGACCAGCTTAGAACGACCAATAAGACTACTATTACTGTGCAACTTGCATCGGACAAAATATTCGTTATTGATGTTGTCGCATAATGATTACAATTTACAAATATATACTACGCACGCGCATTTAAAAGCCGTAAACATGTATGAAGTTGCTTTCGTCCTCTTCATGAAGCACCACAGAAACTATGCTACAGAGTATCATATTTAACCTCTTAGTTAACACTAAGTAGAAAAGTTATTTTCAGAGCCTATCTAATGGATGCTTGTATTTACAGGATGTTAGGGTTTGGAAACTGAGAGAAGAAAAGGCAACTAGTGTTGCTTTAAAAAATCGGCATTATTGTAAGGCCAACGAAAGTCTGTCATAAAATTACTAAACTTAACTTTATATAGCTGTGAGTGTTAAATGATAACAGTGCAACTTTTCTAAGTTTCAAATGCGTACAAATATCAATTTAAAAAGAGTTTGTTTTGGATTGGTAGCTACATCTTTACCTGTGTTACAAAATTTATTTTTGTGAATGTGAAACCATTAAAAAAAAAAAAAAAAGAATTTTTTCAGTGTGATTTTTAAAAATTCAAAATTCGATTACGGTCAAACACGTAAAATTGTATTACGTCATGAATTAATTACAAGGGCCGCCGACGGATGGTTGCCGTGTTATTATAAATCGCTTGGCTTTTTTGACGGACTGCCGGACGCAACGGCCTTACACTGAACTGTACTATACCGGTCTAAAGTTTAAGACCACCATGTAAAATCATCAAAATTCTCACAGGGCCTAAAGTTTTACTGCAATATTGATTCTAATTTTTTTAACAAATAATCTTACACAAATAATAAAGGAATACCCACAGCCACAATTACAAGCTATGTTTAGTTCAGGAGTTATGAAGTTTTAAAGATTTTCTTGCAACCACAAAATTGCCACATTTTGCGATACACAAAAACTGTTGAGTGTTATACTGTTGAAGTTACATCGACGTCGAATATTCTATTCGTTTAGAAAAGTTGGCTTGTAATTTTGGTTGAATAAAAAATGGTTACTTTAATCCTGACGTTGCTAAAGGTCCTAAAACTGGTACGAGAGTTGCGCATTAAAAAATTACTACTAAGAAATTAATTTTCAAACTGTGGATAATTCTAAACGATGTATTGCAAACATACTAACTGACGTTAAAAAAGAAATGCGTCAGAAAACAAAATACCATTGTTACCAGTTTCTTCATACTAAAATGAAAAAGAAAGTATTACAGCAAAAAAGTTATTCTTTAATATATTATCATGAAATCTTGACAAATTATTTAGTTCCAAACAAACAAAAATTTTATTATTTTAAGCTAAAACCAAAGTAACTTACAAACTTACCCAGCCTCTTAATACTATACAAGTAATACACCAATTCAATGCGCGCATCTAGCGGATTGTTAATAAAAATATTTCAATAAAAGTAATATTAGGCTTAACATAAGTATTAATGAGTAGACAAGTACATATTTGAAAATACAGACAACATACACGATTCTCGTTTTTTTTTTCTTTTTTACATTAAGGTCATACGGACTGCTTAAGCTTTCGAAGATAGGACATGAATGAGATAACGAAATGTTTGCGAGAAGGTTGTACGGCTCCTCCTTCCCTCCCCCACCAACCCAACCACAGCACAGCAGTCTTCAACTGGAAGCACTAGCGCTGAGAGTGATAAGAGTCTCCGTGACTGGGGTTGCCAGATACTGAGAATAAGAAGGGAGAACACTCATCAGTAGATAATTTTTGTACATTCGAGCCCAGTGACCATTTTTGCTCAGAAAAAGTTTTACGGTTATATTTTAGATTTTACCAGAAAAAAAGTGAAACAATTAGAAACATTTTAAGATTATATTTTAGATTTTAACAGAAAAAAGTGAAAACAATTAGAATTAAAAACCAATAAAAATAAAATATAATATTGGAGGTATCTGCCAAGGATCTCTGGTAAAAATCTAAATTGTTAACAAAAAAAATTAACTTTTAAAATTGTTAAAATAGTATCGTTAGTTTTTCAGAGAGGGTGATACAGTGCTCTAGAAATGTGAATTAAAATAAAAAATATTGAAAAATATTGTTAAAATAAGAATAGTTAAATTTTTAATGAACATATAGAATGCATCTGTTTACTAGCACAGTATTCCATTCCATTAAAAACGAAAGCCATATGTCCATTATTTGAAACTTGATTAGTGCATTTTTTAGCATATGTGTCTGGTAATATTATTTTTAAATTTTCTGTAACTGATTTATACCAAAACCGTGTTTATATTATCAAGGCATGGAGTTAAAGCAAAACTACTCTACTTACGAACAATGAAAGGAATTAAACAAATTATTAAGAAATATAAAAACATTATAAAAAGAAAATATAATATTCATGTTGCCATTCCTTATAAAAATAATTAGTCGATGATAAAATATATATACTTTTAAGATAATTATTAGAGATTTTCTTAATAATTAGCAAAAGATCATTATTTGTTGGATTTAGATATAACAAAATATTTTGCTGGCAATTTTACAAAGAAGAAATTATTTAAAAATTAACTAATAATTTTATTTTTCTTACACAAGGAGAATTTTACGTAGTGTGTAACGTAACAGTTATTAATAAGTCTGTTGTAAAAGATTTTTTTTTTAACATGGTTAAATTCTAATTTTAAAGTTACATTAATAATAAAGTTATTTGCTGATTGTCAAGTCTAGGAATTAATAAACAACTAGGAAACAATTTTATAGATTTTTTAAATTTTCCGGATAGTAAAAATATTATATGAAACATTTACCTCTACAAAAGCTAACGAAAACGAAATTACACGATTAGAAGCAATAATTTATAATTATAGTAACCAAAATTTCCATGAACATAATTTGGGCCAGTAACGGATATTTTAGAATTAATAAGAAATAGTAGTAAATATTTCGAGAAAGCTATTTTTGTTCTGTTCCACTAGCTAAAATGTGCGAAAAATTTCAGATTCCTTACAAACTAGCTGTTGAATTGTGTGTAATGATCTTTTACAATATGTCTATTGGGACAAGTATACTGAATAATTAACAGGAATACAAATAAAATTTGCAGAAGTTACAGAGGGAAAAAATTGTTAAATTTGTTTTATCTGCATTTAGTTTTAAATGTCTGCTAATTAATTATAAGGAAATCTTAGAAGAAAAGAGAATATTATTTCTCCAAACCAATATTGTGTAGTACAATTTGGAGAAACGAAATTTACCTAAATCCCATAGCTTGTTTTCTACTATACTCTATAATATAAACATAGAAGAATTGAGAATAATAAAATCAGATAATATTATTTCATTTGTATCTAGAAAAAGAGCTTATATTAAGGGTAACATTTTTCCATACACTACAGAAGAAATTAAACCAATTAATATAACATATTTTAAATCTACGAACAAATATTGAAACCAAGAATGAGAAAATTTAAGTATACAGAAAAGAGAATTGGAATATTTGGATAATACTCTAGCATTAAAAGAAAAAAAAAACATAAATATTTTGGAAAGGGAACAAAAAATAAACGAAGGGAGAAAAAGAAATTAAAAAAAAAAATTTAAATGGCAGTGGGTAGATCTTGTAACAAACAGAGTATATAAAACATATGCATTTGTAGTAAACGTTAAAGGAAGTTTGACATATTTTGGGGTTTTAGAAAAGCAAACTTGAATAAAATCTGTACATATTGTTATGGGCACTATTAAGAATAAATTTATAAAAATTAATGCTGGTAAATATATTCTTTAAAAAATATTTTTTGTATTCCATATAGTAGTTTTAGACAAGAATTAGAAATTTGCTACTATCCACAAGAAGAACTATTTATTGAAATTAAACAGATGGCATTTCTACGTTTAATAAGAACTCTTCTCCTAGAATAGAATAGAAAAAAAAAACAGTAAAAATTTTCGAAGGCAAAGATAGTTTGTTATACAAATAAGAAGATAAAGAAACAAACGAAAATATAACAAGTAGATCTATACAGAACTAATCAGCCTACTTTCCTTTAGTGTATATTTTGATAACAGAAATATTTGCTCAAGGCCTGTAGGGGGAAGAGTTATCCTAGAGTTTTAGAACACACAGAAAAGAATGCCAACAAAAGCAATATGATGAAAAACTAAAAAATTAGTAAACATACTGCAACATTTAAATTTTGTGTAGAATTATTTACTTGCTTAGATAATGTTAAGAACATCTCTGGTGATTAAACTTGAAATTTGTTGAACAGCAGTATTTTCTATGAGAAATTTATATGAATTTTTACTG